>PITA01030954.1:0-15871 GCA_004023965.1 Spilogale gracilis
CCCGCCCACCCCGGCTCACCCTGCCGCCCCGCTGCCCGCCCCGGCCTACCCTGCTGCCGCAGTGGCCACAGCTTCTCCTCTTGCTCTTCTTCAGCCTGGACTCGGGGCCTCCCTCGTGGCAGGAGCACGCACAGTCCTTGGCACCATCAGGCCACTCTGTCTCCTAGGAGACACAGCTTGGTTAGAGGCCAGTTAGCGTGTGTGGTACCGAGAGAGGACGCGGCCATCTGAGCAAGCCCACCCTGAGCAGCACCCTCTCCATGGCGCAGCAGCTCTTCCCACCGCCCGGGGAGACACGGCGGAAGCCTGCCGGCAGTCCCTAGCCCAGCCCTGCACCAACCCAGAGACGTTTCGAGACTTTCAATGTCAGACAGTCCTGGGACAGCTGACCACCTTGGCCCCCGTGTCCCCGTGACTGGAGCTCAGCCCCTCAGCTGCCCCCCTTGGGGTGGGGGGCTGGCTTTATGCACAGGGAGGCCCCCTCAGGGCCACTCCCTGTTCCGGAACCCCAGACGCCAGTACCGTTACGACCCCCACGGACAGGAAGAGGCTGACCCAGAGATTCAGCTGCCCCAGGCCATCCAGCTGCTAAGAAGCAGTTCTGCCCAAGGGAGAGGAAAAGACAAGGGGAGGAAGAGCCTTCCCGGGAGAGCAGCAGAGGGCCAGGCCCGCACCGCAGCACAGGCACCCAGGGGACACGAGGCGCCGGCCTCGCGCTGCACGGCCCCTTCCTCTTCGCTCAAATGCAAACAAGAGCCACTTTCTGTGGCCCCGCCGCAGAATGCCGGGACAGATGGATGCGGGCAGGGGCCTCCGAGAGCCACACACAGTCACTCAGCTGATGCTAGCTGTGGCCCACAGTGCTCGGAGGGGGTGCCTGAATGCATCTCTTCACACGAACAGGAAGGAAGGGCAAGAGACGCCGCTCAGAGCTAGAGAGCGGAGGGGGAAACACCGTCCTAGTGGGGCGGCTGCCAGGGGGGCAGGGGGGCCTCCTGGTCCCGTGCATGCCTCTCCGCCGCACCCCCCACGTGGGCTCTGTGGTTGGCTGCCTGGGGCCCCCGAGGCCACGCGCCGCAGCCAGCCAGAGAAACACGTGGAAGACCCAAGGCCTGGTTCGTGACAAGCGGGTGATGCCCAACCGCCTGGGGTACCTTGTCATGATTTTGGACCCCAATCTCTTTTCTTCGTTTGCTCTTGGAGGCCAAGGGTATCTTGGGGGGCTCTTCTTCCTCCTCCACGTCGGGCAACGCCACTTCTTCAAAACCGTCAAACTGGGGAGGAGCGGGGCCCTCAGCACAGACCCTGGGCAGGCACCCCTCCAACGCGTGGCCTCCCCCTCCCAGGCCCCCCGCGGCCTCAGGGCCGGCACCTCGTACTCCTTCTCCTCGGTCCAGTTGATCTCCTCAAAGTCCCCCATCCGGCTGGCTGCCGGGCGCAGGTGATCAAAGAAGACAGAGAACTCGTCCTGCAGGTGGTCGTGTCCCTTGAGAAGCTGCCACACCTGTGTCTTGAGCTGGAAGGAGGGGGGGACGGGGGGGTTGAAGCGCAAGCGCCTCTGCAGGCTGCCGTCCCAGGCCAACTGTGCTCGCTGCCCGTCTACTCTCCCAGTCCCCCGCGGGCATGGAAGCCTCTCCTGGGATGGCTAGGACACCTGTCGACATCCCCTCCCTGCCCCCGCGCCTACACTGGGGATTACTAACACGTCCAATCCCTGACGACCGCAATCTGCACCCTGCCCTCAGACCTCCAGCTCCAGCGGCAACCTGAGCGGAGAAAGGAGGCAAGTCCACTCCTGGCCCCGTCACCTGCTTCCCTAAACTTCCCTTCCAGACACTAATGGCATCCCTGGGCCCGTGAGCTCGGTCAAGCTCTGGTTTCAGGGGACCAGCACCCCTGTTCCAGGGGTTTATGCTTCAGGAAAGCCGAAAAAGTCTTCGCCTTCTCGCCCCCTGCGGAAGTCCGGGGTACCCCGAAGCGCGAGGCTCCGCGTGGGGGCAGCAGAAGGGCGGCGGGACGGCGAGAGCACCTCCGTGATCTCCTGGGGCAGGCGGTCCGCACAGCTCTGGAGGGCCTTGATGATCTTCTGGTGGTGGGAGGGGTTCTCCGCAAAGCAGATCTCCAGCTGCCGAAGAAACTTGCGGCTCTTCTCAAAAGCCTGCTGCTCCTCAAACTGCCACAGTGGGAAGAAGGCAAGAGCGTCACGTGCGCTGAGCGTGGACTAGAGGCTCTACCCCCAAGAAACGGGCGTCGGGCTCAGGGTGGGGGTGACCGGGCTCCGGCCTCAATGTACCTTGGGCTGCGGGGGTGGCCAACCCAGGACACCTGAGAGGCAAAGGACACAGTCCAGGGATGCACCTGTCTCAAGGGCTGTGGCACTCCAGCTTGTCACGGTCAAGACCGCGTTCATGCCTCTGCTCCTCCTCGCCCGGGGAGAGAGCCCCGGCACACGTGTCACCCCCCAGCATCACGGGACTGCCTCGAGCCGACAGGAACTCACTCTGCCCTCCATCCCTGCGCCTCTCCATCCTTCAGGAGATGGTCTCCTGGGAGACCGTCACGAGTAGACCTTCCTTGCCAACATTTCCAATGTCCCCTTACACACTGGTCCCACCAGACACTGTGCAGGACACGGAACTGCGAGGCCCCACGCCCGCTGCAGCTCTCTGGTCCCCCTTCCTGATAGATTTTGCTACAAGGCATTAGCACCAGAAAACGTTACACGCGTTTTATGGTTCGTATCTATAATCCTCGTATACATTTACTTTATGTATTTTACTGTTTATCACCTGACTTTCCCCAAAAGAATGGAAGCTCGGTGAAAGCAAGAACTCTTTTGTAACTCGTACATTCCCAGGACCAAGGACTGCCTGCTCTGCCCTGGGCACACAGGAGGCACCGCGGAAACGAAGGCCTGTTCGACAGCAGGGAGGAGCGCAGGGCACGGGACCTGCCTACAGCCGTCCCAGCAGCCAGAGCTACAGCCCCTCGCTGCACATACAGGGAGAAGGGGAGATGAGGGATGGGGAAGATCACCCCCTGAAAACAAGGGGCGCTGACCACCCTGGGCTTGGGCAGGGCCGTCTGACCAGGAGCCGCCGAGACGAAGCTGGTGTCTGCCCACTCCCCTCAGGCCCCAGGCCCCGGGCCCACCAGCCCCCGGCACAGCGTTCATGAAGCCACTCACCAATCCGCAGGCCAGAGCCTGCTCCGGCAGCAGGAAAGCAGCAAAATCCTTCAGCAGCTGGGGCCAGTCCCGGAGCAGAACCTGCAGGCTTCGGTAGAGGTCGGCCGCCGTCTGCCTCTGGGTGCTGGACTCGAACTCATAGATGACCTGCAGGAAGTCCTCGTACTTGCCGGGGATATGCTGCAGCGCTTCTCGGACCTACGTGGGAAGACGGTCTGCCATCAGGACGAGGGACGTGCAGGCTGAGGAGGCCGCTCCTGGGACGGCTCCTAAGATCTGCTCCCGGAAAACACGGAGCATGCGTCAGGTGCGGGCCCTCACCACCAGCAGGCCCCTGAAGCGCCTTCATCCCCCAGGAACCACGGCCCTCCCCACAAAACCGAGCAAGCTTTTCTGCAGCCCACAGCCTTAACCTCTCTCCCTCCCAATCTCAGCTCCACACTGAAACGCATTCTGTGCACGCATTTCCGCACGGTGTCCCGCAGGAGATGGAATGCAGTGGTTAGGAGTGCTGGGGAAACGTCAGCGCACAAGAAAGCGCGGCCATCACTGCTAGCAAGCCACCTCCCTAGGGGGACACGGGGACCAGACGGGTACAAGGACAACTGCCAGGCACAGTGGGGCTAGCTCTCTGAAGGCCAAGGCCACGGGAAAGGCCCGCTGTAGCCAACCCCGCGGCGTCACCCCTTTCAATGACGATGGTGGTGTCACCTTTCCCTGCTTTCTGAACTCAGGGGTGACACTGAGGGAGTCACAGCAAGCCGTGGACGACAGAAGCTGGGGTCCGGTCACCCTCGCCCAGCTCTCAGGGCAGCCCCAGGAGAGAGCAGACACAGAGATGTGCGAGGTGGCCAAGCAGCCGGGAAGGCAGACTGCTCAGCCCCGGGCCCTGCGAGGAGAAGCGGCGTCGCTCGGCGGGGGACGCGCCGTGCTGGGCAGCAGCCCCTGCCTACCCTGGTCAGGTAAGCCTGAGCGAAGGCCAAGTCCTTCTGCTCCCTCAGCGGGTCCCGCTCGAGGATGTCCTCGTCATACAGCAGCAGCAGCTTGGGCGCATCCTTGCTGGCCCGGGCCCGGCCTCCGCGCTTGCTGCGAGCTCGCTGACTGCCCCGGGCCCTCGCGGCAGCTCGGCCGCTCTCTCCTGCGAACACACGCGAGAAAGCCCGCCGCTCAGGCTCCACAGCCCCCCGCCTCCGTGCGCCGCACGCACATACCCACCCGAACCCCGCAGGCTGTGCGCGGCAGCCTCCGGAGAAGCTAGTGGGAGCGCGGCGGGAAGGCAGGAGCGCAGCTCAGGCCAGTCCCACGCGGGCACAGCTGCATTCCCTGCGGTGAGAAGGGGACCCCGGGGGTCCTGGAGCAGGAGAGTGGAACCCGCTAGGCTCTCACGTGACTTGGTCCTGGAGGAACCAGCACACGAGCTCGCGTGAACCTAACGCAGACCCAACAGCCGGGAAGAGCCAGGCCCTGACGTCTGAGCACGCTTCCCTGCAAATGCTCCAGGCGCACGGGTCTGGGCGAGGGGAGTGGGCAGGGGAGGCCCAGAGGACTTCCTCTAAAATCTCATACATGGTTTTCAGACCAGCCATCAGGCACAGCACTTAGAAAGGAGGCCCACAGAGAGCCACCCTCACCTGGCGGGGCGCTGCTGGCCTCCGCCTCCGGGGTGGTCCTGGGCGAGGCAAAGGTGGCCGGTGGCTTCTCGGCAGAGTCCCCAACAGTTCCATCGGTCATTTCATCCTCCTTTTGCAGACTCTCCATTCCTTCTGCCTCTTCTTCCTCTTCTTCTTCAGGCTCCGAGTTCTCTTCCTGGGAGTTGTCCTCCTCGGACTCACCCTCCTGGCCCGCACGCCTCTCGGAGGCCAGCCAGGTCAGTTTCTCCATCGTTTCCTGCAAAGCCCCCGAGAGCGTCCCCAGGGCTGGTACCGGCTCGCCATGCCACCAGCGCTGCCACCAGGGCCTGGCGCAGACTCGGGACACAGGAGGGCTGGGCTAATGGCCCAGCAGGTGGGGGAAGGCGTGTTCTGAGAGGCCGCTTTCCACCCTGAAGACCATTTTCCTCAGCTGGGGGCCACTCTTCCCATCTCCGTGTTTAGGCATTTACACTGTGCACACATGACTCAGCCTAACGTTCCGGTGACTCCCAAGGAAAAGTTCACCCTTTCCCTCCCCTCTCGCTTCAAGCTCACCCCCACCCACCCAAAACTGTGCCCACACCGTATTTAAAAGTCAAATAAAAATGGCAGGACGACTTTGTCAGTGCAGCAAGCACGCAGGTGGCCTGTCCACAAACCACCGAGACACAGGACGCCCGAGAGTGGCCCCAGCCCTCACCTGGAGCTCCGGGACCGAGAGCACAGACTCCTCTGAGGCCGAGGACACCTCGTCCTCCTCGTCTTGGGTCAGGTCGTCAAAGTCCTCCTCTTCCTCTTCCTCTGGCCCGTCCTTGTCTCCCGCAGCTTCCGGCCCAGCTGGGGTCCCCAGCGTCTGGCCGCTGGCGCTGCTGGGGTCCTCGGCCTTGCCTGGGGAGCTGTCTCGCACCCCTTCAGGGTCGGCGCAGGAAGAAGCCGTCTGGGGAGACCCTCCGCTCACATCTCCGGAGTCTCCCTCATCCCAAGGTTCCCGAGCAGCCGACAAGGTTCCAGCTGGCTCGCTTCTCGCCTCCTCCGACCGCAAGGCTGGCTGTCTCCTCAGCTCACGAGGACCGCTTGGATCCTCCCCTGGAAATCCAGCATCCAGTCCCACAGAACGTTCTCGGATGTCCTCACAGGTGTCCTGGCCTGGGGACCCGCTGGAGTCACCCTCCTCGGGGTCCTGAGGCTCCATCTTGACCACTTCCTGCACGTCTCCCGGAGGCAGCAGCTCCAGGGCCTGCCTTCCGTCCTCGACCTTCACCTCGCACAGCTCTTCCGGCCACGCGCGATCTCCTGGGGGCCCTGGGCTGTGCTCCTCTTTGGGGAAGCCGGGAGCACAGAGAGGAGACAGTTCCTGGGGCTCTAACTTGGGTTCTAGGCCTTGAAAGGCACTTTTCCCTTCGGCCAGAGGACACCCGATGTCCATACTCACTTGGGCCTTATCTTCAGGGGCGGCTGGGACAGGAAGGCTCACGGGGCTGCTGGAAACAATCAGGGGCGGAATAGAGGAGGCCACAAGGGGCTGGTTCAGTGGGCAGGGGAAGGAAGTGGGGTTAACCAAGAGGGTGGTGATGGGAATGGTCTGGGGCGTCTGGGCCACGGCCGCGTTGACGGGCTGGATCACATTGCAGCCGGTGCCCAGGCTGACGACCTTCACCGTGGCGGCGGGCACAGTGAAGATAACGGGGACCGGGTGGAGGAGGGAGGCCGGCTCCACACAGAGGGAGGCCTTGGTCCCCTTTCTCTTGGAGGCTCTCGGCTTTGCACACGGCTTTCGAAACTTCGAAGAGGCGAGTGAGGGCAGCATGATCTTAGGTGCAGGGGCAGAGGGGAGCAGGGTCTGAGGCTCAGACGGAGGGAAGCCAGTCCTGGCCTCGGCAGGTGGAGGAGGCCGTGCTGTCGGAGAGTCAAAACGCTCCCCCGCCGTGACCCCCAGTGGAGGGACACCGGACACTGTCTGTAGGACTGTGGCTGGCTGCATCACGTGAGGAAGCCGGACCACCATTTTGTTCGGAGGGGCTTCGGACGAAGTGGACCTCGCCGGTGTTCTCCCGGAGGTCGCGCTGGGCTGCACCGAGGGGCTGGGTCTGATGAGCAGGGGCTTCAGGACTGACGGCCGCTTCTGTCTCCAGGCCCTCCTGGAAAAACAGTTGGCCACGGGCTTCAGTTTGAGGACTACACCCTTGGGCAACAGCAGTGGGTATGGAGTTTCACTCCCCAGCTCCGAGCTGCCGGCGGCGGCGGATACAGTCGCGTTCCCCGGCCCTCTGGCCCCGTCAGCCGTGCGCCGCAGCTCCTCCTGAATGGACGGCAGGCTGGCCTATCGGAGCAAGAACACAGTGATCAGGAGACAACAACACGGCTTCCAGGATGTCGGGGACCTTCCCACAACGGATTCAAAGAATCGTTTTAAGGATATCCAATTTCTACAAAGACTGCATCCTAATTAAATACTCTAGAAACACTTATCATTTTACTCCTTTTCAAAGGTAGGAGAGTTGTGTGGGGGAGGAGGAGGCAGCAGGAGAGGAAGAGGGAAGGAGAACCACCCGCGGAGCCGCTCCTGCAGCTGGGCACTGGGGGTGTACAGCAGCCTCGCCATCCGGCCAGGATCCGAGCTCTGCCTCCTGCACACTCCGACGAGGGAGGCGGTACCTTTAACCAGAAGGGCAGCCGGTGCTCCTCCCTCTCGACAGGCGGCTTCCACTGATGGGGCTGGACCTCCTCACAGCACTTCACCAACACGGGCAGCTGTTTGGTCTTCTTGTAAAACTGGGCACAAAGAAACGGCACACGAGTTACACCCCCTGCACAAGCACTGGCCGCCGTCGGGCTGGGGAGCGGGGCGAGCGGTGGCCGGAGATGCACGCCCCCCAACCCCCACGCACGACCCCAACCAGCACATTCGGCACCCTCTGCATTTCCAATTACACTGAGCTCTCGGGATGGCGATCCTGCGTCACTCACCATCCTCAGATGGGGAGAAGGCTAGGTCACAGGGAACAGGAGGCGGAAGGTCGCAGCCCTTCCCTCAGACCTGCTCCTACACAACAGCGACTTAACCCTCAGCTGCCACCACGGAAGCTTCCTATCACGGACGTAACAGTGCGAAGGACATCGGAGGGGAAGGGCAAGATGATGGAGGCTGTTTTAAGAGTCAGTTAACAGGAATGCAAACAGTGACAAGCGTCCCTCAATCCACGTTAGCTGAGTGCCTGCCGGAGGCTGACCAGACGAGGCCGAGAAGCCGATCCCGCTCCCGGGGAGCTAGTGGGAAAGCGAGCCAAACAGATCAATTCTCTTGAGAAGTACAGACAAGGATGCACACGTCACCCCCTGAGCTATAGAGACATCTCGGGAGCAGCCGTGACCACAGAGGACGCAGACGGCACAGGGCTGGCTGAGCGAGGCAGGGGAGGGGTGGGGGTGGGGGGCACACACCCTTCTTGTTCCACACCCCGAATGTGTTTAAGGAATCACAGAGCACAGAGATTGGTCTGGACACAGAAAGGGATGTGAAGAGCCTCCCGGAGACAAGTCGGAGGTTAGGCGGGCGGCCTCGTGTGCGAAGCCATGCAGCGTGAGCTCGAGCCGCAGGTGATCTAGCGGTGGCCACAGCAGCAATGGGAAGGGGCCAGAACGAGAAGGGCCGGCACCAGGGCCATGGCCATCGAGGCAGGAGGCAGGGAAAGAGCACAGGGGGTGCTGGCGGGAGGGGACGACGCCAGGGTACAGAGGGGCTCAGCTCAGGCTGGAGTCAGCGAGGAAGCCCGGGGAGGAATTCCTGGCAACAGCTGGCTACACGAAGCTGGTGCTCGGGAGCAGAATCCAGACCAAGGACACAGACTGGAGGACCAGGAGGAGGCAGGTGTCCCGACACGCTGCAGGGCTCAGACTCGTGGGCAGAGCATGGCAAGAGGGGCTCGGGAAAGAGCTGGTGCACTGAGAGCAGGAGTGGGGGAGCAGGAGTCTCAACCAGACAGCTGCACAGGAAGAGGCCACGGAAGCAGCCACGGCACCACCAACAGGGGAAAACTAGGATCTTCGCACTTCCAGAGGTGAAAGAGTGAAGGAGAAACATACTGTTAAAAACAGGTTACACACATACATCTTGGCTTTGTTCCCTCTTAAAACCGCATGAAAAGAAGGGAACTGTTTTTTTGTTTTGTTTTGTTTTTTGAAGATTTTATTTATTTATTTGACAGAGAGAAACACAGAGAGAGAGGGAACACAAGCAGAGGGACTGAGAGAGGGAGAAGCAGGCTTCCCACCGAGCAGGGAGCCTGATGTAGGACTCGATCCTGGGTCTCCAGGATCATGACCTGAGCTGAAGGCAGTCGCCCCACCAACTGAGCCAGCCAGGTGCCCCAAGAAGGGAACTGTTTTAAGGTAAAGCCTCTAAGGAGAGAGAATGAAAGAAAAGATAAAAGCAACACACTTTTTAAAACTAAAAAGCTGATGGATGAGTGGAGACACACAGGAGAATGAAGAAAGCCAAATGTCACGTGGAGAAAAGTTAGGGGCCATCCAGAAGGGGCCGTGATGCCCCCCAGGTCCCGCCCCCCGGCCTTGGCGGAGCGAGCTGCAGCTCCGCAGAGGCTGCCGGGCCCCACCGGCGGCGGTAGGCGCCCCGGGTGAGGGGACACAGGGAACAAGCCCGGCCTCCATCCTCTCCTGCTTCACACATTCCCTCTGCTCTTCACTGTTCAAGAATATTCAATGACTATAGAAATGAAAACTACAACTCAAGAAGGAGAGCTAACTCAGCAAAAAGCTCAGAAGAAAAAGCTGAAGTAACACCCCAGAAAGTACAACAAAAGATCCACGTGTTGGGAAAAGAGAAGACCCCTGGGAGGACGGGGGCACCATGCGAAGGAGAGCCTGCAGGAGCGGGGTGCCCTGTCCTTGCAGAATTAATGACACTCGACCCAAACTGAGGCAGCCACAGCCCAGAAAACCCCAAAACTCTGGAGAAAAGGAAAACCCTACATGCCACATCCCACAGGGGCAGGGGGCACGGGGTGGGGGTGGGGGCACACAGGTCACACCTGTTCAAGGCATCAAGTCTAAAGAGGCAGCACTAGCGATGAGAAAAAAATGGAGCAAGGCCCTTAGAATTTTCTAATAAAAATTATTTCTAACTTCATATTACAGACCCACTGGCGGTGCACAGTAGAAAAGGAATATACTTTTGAACTTTTTAAAAAACTTTTTATTTTAAATAATTAGATTCATAAGAAGTTGCAAAAATAAGACAGAAAGGTCTCATGGAGCCCTCCCCCAGCTTCTCCCAACGGTGAGACCTTATGTCGCACAGTGACAATGGTCACACCCACAAGCCAGAATGCAGCCTCCCGTCCCGTTGCATCCCGTCCACACAGCATGAACCCTGGGACCACAACCAGCTTAAACCTAGACACCCGTTTGGGGCGCCTGGGTAGCTCACTTGTTAAGCATCTGCCTTCAGCTCAGGTCATGATCCCAGAGTCCTGGGCTCGAGCCCTGAGTGGTGCCTCTGCCTGGCGCCCCTGCTTATTCCTCTCCCTACTACCCTCCCCCTCCAGCTCATGCTCTCTCCCTCTCTCAAATAAATCCTCCAAAAAAAGAAAAAAAAGGCTGGAATGATTTTATTTTTAGCAGAAATGCCCACAGGAGAGGAAGAAGTTGACACTCCAGAGGAGAACAAGGGTCAACGTCCCTGGAAAGGCCCAACACTGGCCCGGCTCCGGGGGCAGGCCCCAGGGCCCTCCGACCCACAGAGCCGGTGGAAGCACTTACTTTAATGATGTTGTCAGGGGCTCTGTTCATGTTGAGGTTCTTGATCCTCACCGTCAACTGGTGGGCAGTCTTGCAGGTGAGGAGGTACTTGCTGATGAGCAGCTTTGGAAACTTGGTCCCTTCAAAGTGCTTTAGCCCTAAAGCCAACAAACTGAGAAAGGGGCCATGACCTCAAGCTCGCCTTACTCTGCTCTGCGGGACGTCCTCTCCCAGAGGCCCAGCGCGAACACCCCAGTGCACCCCAACGGCTACCCAACAAAGATCTACAGGTGTTTACCAACAGCTAGCAAGTATGATGATGAAGACACAACCATGAGTTCCCACTCAAGTGGGAAGAGGAAAAATGGTCAGAAATCACTTAAAAATGGCAGGTCATGACGTGCTTCATACTAATGGGACAAACAAAATTCAAGGCGAGGAGAATGGAGCTAGCAGAACAAATATGAACTGAGTAAAGGGTACAGCATCAGACATATTAAACCAGGACCAGTCCTGTGTCCCGACATAACCCATTCGATGGCGGTCACCCATCCCCCAGCAGTTCACCGATGGCAGTGGGCCGATATACGCCAGGGGCCATGGAAATGTTCCTGACCTCACCAGTAATCCCATGCTTAAGAAGCTACCCAAAGGGTTAAACTCAAAAGATTCTCAAAAGATCCTTTATGAATCCCCACTAACAACAGCACAGCAAGAGAGGAGAGAAAACACAACAGCGGCAGATAAAAGGGCCATCCAAGGGCCATGGAGGATCGCTTGAGAAGACAACACACAGAAGCTACAGGAAGGACAGCGCTCCAACACAGAGCCAGAAAAACAATTTCAAGATGTTAGGTCAAAAGAAGAAAACAAAATTATATTTATTTTTTTTCAATATTATATTTAAATTGCCAATAATTATATGAAAAATCATTTGTGGGGGGCACCTAGGTGGCTCAGTTGGTTAAGCGACTGCCTTCGGCTCAGGTCATGTTCCTGGAGACCCGGGATCGAGCCCCACATCGGGCTCCCTGCTCGGTGGGAATCCTGCTTCTCCCTCTCTCACTCCCCCTGCTTGTGTTCCCTCTCTCGCTGTGTTTCTCTCTGTCAAATGAGTAAATAAAAACTTTAAAAAAGAAAGGAAGAAAATTCATTTGGGGTGCCCAGAGGGCTCAGTCAGTAGAGCATGTGATTCTCGATCTTGGGGTTGTGAGTTTGAGACCCATGGCAGCCAGAGAGCTTACTTAAAAAGAAAAAAAAGAGGGTGCCTGGGTGGCTCACTGAGTTAAGCCTCTGCCTTCGGCTCAGGTCATGATCTCAGGGTCCTGGGATCGAGGCCGCATCGGGCTCTCTGCTCAGTAGGGAGCCTGCTTCCTCCTCTCTCCCTGCCTGCCTCTGCCTACCTGTGATCTCTCTCTGTCAAATAAATAAATAAAATCTTAAAAAAAGAAAGATAAAAAAGAAAAGAAAGAGAATGAAAAAAGAAAAACCATTGTCGTAGGATGGTTAGGATAATAGATAAAAATCTTTTTCCTATGAAAAATTTCCTCTAACAGTACTATGAGACGGACTTTACAATGAATAAAAAAGAAAAAACAAGTTAAAATGCTGCTCCCCCAAAAAGACTTGTGTCGGCCCCACCGGGTAAGACGGCCACAGAGCTGTGCCCAGCGCTCTGGCTCAGTTCCCGATTTCCCGTGTCCCCACCGGATGGCCAGGCGTCTGGCTGCCCCTAGGCTCCTCCTCCTCGGGGCCTCTGTCCCTCACAGCAAACCCTTACTTGTCCTCAGCCTTGGTGAAGAAGATCTTATCCTGGGGGTTCTTCGCCTTCAGGGAACACACTGGAAGGAGCTCCGGGTACATGAAAACCTTGCTCGTGGCCAGGGTCCATGCCACTTGTTTCGGCAGGCAGGGAAACTCATCTGCTGCGAGGAAATAAATCAGTGTAAATGAAATCACAGAACAAAAGCTTCTGGGCGCGTGTCTGCATTTAACACGCACCGCCCCGATCTGGGGGTGTCCCCACTTCCGGCCCCAGAGAAACTCCCAGCATCTTCCCCAGCCCAACACGTGCCCACGGGGAGTCCCCCTGGAGCCACTAAACGTGGATGCGCTCACTCTTCCCTCGTCGGCACAGACACCTGTAATGGGGCAGGGACCCCTGGCACACAGCGCGTGCACCAACACTGCAGCCCCCAAGCCCCCGAAGTCCTTGGAGGAGAAGGACCGGAGACAATGCCTGCTTTCTTCCAGGATAAGATGCCGACTTCTTTCATCTCCCTCACCAGTCTGGGATTGCAGAATTTATCTGATCTGATTCTTACTAGACTTTCCTTAAGTCCTCCCAGATTCCTCTTGGGGCCGGGAACAAAAAGCGTAAAAGGAAGAAGGCAATTCAGTCTCGCTCGTTTCTGCCTTGCCGCCAACGCCTCTCAATTCCAGGCACATCTGTCTTTCCAGACGTGGTGAGCAACACTATATCCATAGTTCTCCTTCCGAAAATGATGTTTTTATAAAAATCCCAGGAGGAAAACACGGGACAGGGGCACCCGGGGGACTCAGTCGTTAAGCTTCTGCCTTCGGCTTAGGTCATGATCCCAGAGTCCCGGGACCGAGCCCCACATCGGGCTCCCTGCTCTTGTTCCTTTTTTTTTTTTTTTAAAAGACTTTATTTACTTGACAGAGAGAAACACAGCGAGAGAGGGAACACGAGCAGGGGGAGTGAGAGAGGGAGAAGCAGGCTTCCCGCCGAGCAGGGAACCCGATGCGGGGGCTAAGGAAGTCGTCTGAGATACGACGTAATGGAACGGAAGGCACCTATATTCAGTCTGATGCTAAGAGTCAGGGACGTCAAACCCCAATGCCTCTGCTCAGCCAAGAAACTAATCAGAAGCAACTCTTCAGTTTAAATAAACAGCAAACATCACAGAATTACTAAAAAACGCACGGCAGAAAGCAAACCTGCACAAGGCCTTACAGCAAATGCACAACAGCTCTAATATGCACCCAATTCCCAAGTCAACATCTCATTCAAAACGGAGACCCCACTGCAACCAGGAAGGGAAATCAGAGTATCACAATGAAGCAGAGACTAAAAACCTGACCACGAAGCAACTTCAATCACCGGCCTTTCCTCTTCCCCAGACCCCACCGGCCGGCTGCACTCACCCAGGACCACGTTCAGCCCTGCCTCCTGCCCCGGCCTGTCTAGCGGCCCCGCCCTCACAGAAGCCCAACACCACCTCCCTGGGACGCAGACAGCGGTTCCAAGGACGATGTTACAGAGGCCCCATCTCCTGGGGAGGGAGGTTCACGGCAAGACCCCCGCCTCTCGATGCAGGCAAAGAACAGAAGACGACACGGGTGCCCTACCGGTCTTCTTGGCAGTTTTGCGAGGACTCCAATCAATGCTGACGTGCGTGCTGAAGTCCTCGACGAGCTGCAAGGCCCTCAGCAGGTTGCAGGCCTGGAACAAGGTCTGAAAGCCAGGCACGGACTGGTGGAGTGCGACAGAGCTCTGAGCGAAGGTGCCCAGCTCTTTCTGGGGAGACAGGACACAAAGGAGGCCTGAGCCCCAGACACGAACAGCAGCAGCCCGCACCAGAGTCCTTCCTGCTAGAGGAGGGAGACAGGCAAAAACCATCATAAAGTCCTCCATAATCAACATTCCTCTATTAAGACTACTCTCTGGCTGAGCCCTCGGCTATTCAGGGATTGTATTAGGGGCACACTCTTCTGTTCTTGCTTTACTCCTCAGCCTTTCATATGGATGGTCTTGCTCCCCAGCTAGAATAAAGGTTCTGAAGAGTGAGACCAACTAAAAGTTTTTGTCTTTTGGTTCCTTTGAATAACACCTAGAAAATTTCAAAATTAAAAACACTTCCTCCAGAATAAAAATATCATGACCAAGATTAATTTTATACGTAAAATACTAACGTTGAGTCTGAAGCATGGATAATGCATTCAATAAAAAGAACAGAAGTCCCAAAACCCTAAGAGGTCAGGGTGGGCCTACAGATGAGGAAGAGGGGGAGCGCCGGGAGGGCTCAGTCAGTCCCATGTCTGCCTCTGGCTCAGGCCATGGTCCCAGGGTCCTGGGATCAGGCTCCCTGCAGGCGGGGCTGGGTGACCATCTAGGAGAAGTGACCCCTAGGCTAACGGACAGCCAAGTCTTCAGAGTGAAGGATACTTGGAAACTTACAAGAAATATCCTGGTGGTACTGGCCTCCGAATGGAGGTTGGGGTTGGAGGCGGCAAGAAGGTGGATTTGCGTCAAGAGCTGAACATGCTGGGGAGGGAAAGAAGGTGACAGAGTGACACGTGACGTGTTCTCATCTCCGGAAGCGGAAGACCTTACCAAGACGCCTGCGATGTCACCACATGCTTTGCTTCCCAAAGAGACTAAGATTTGGCATGATATCTTGGTGTGAATGTCTCAGATCTGTTCCCTCAAGCAAACGACAGAAGCAGGGGAAGATTAACCTCAAACCAGAGGAACTGAAATTAGAACTCCTCCAGCAGCAAGGCTATTAAATTCAGAATGGGTCACGAAAGACTCTGACACGTGTGAACCCGGAACATGAGGGCCAGCACATGCACCTGCATTCCTACCCAGGAGGACACCGGTGTGACGCCCTATCAAGATCCTCAATGATGGGGCGCCTGGGTGGCTCAGTTGGTTAAGCCACTGCCTTCGGCTCAGGTCATGGTCCCGGAGACCCGGGATCCAGCCCCACATCGGGCTCCCTGCTCAGAGGGAAGCCTGCGTCTCCCTCTCTCACTCCCCCTGCTTGTGTTCCCTCTCTGGCCGTGTTTCTCTCTTCAAATAAATAAAATCTTAAAAAAAAAAAAAAGGGGAGGGGGGGCGCCTGGGTGGCTCAGTGGGTTAAAGCCTCTGCCTTCGGCTCAGGTCGTGATCTCAGGGTCCTGGAATCGAGGTCCACGTCGGGCTCTCTGCTCAGCAGGGAGTCTGCTTCCCCCTCTCTCTCTGTCCGCCTCTCTGCCTACTTGTGATCTCTATCAAATAAGTAAATAAAACGCCTTTAAAAAAATAAATAAATAAAAAGATCCTCAATGATGCAAAGATCTTGTGGTCTTGTGATTCAGTGGACAAGACACTGGTTTCTGATGGTCAGAAAACTGCAAGTTGCTGGCCCCGTAGCTGGCCCCAGCACCCCAGCCCCGATGCCTCAGCCCCTGACGCCCCAGCCCCCTGATGCCCCAACCACCAGCGCCCCAGGCCCAATGCCTCAGCCCATGACACCCCAGCCCCCTTATGCCCCAACCCCCAGCGTCC
>PITA01030955.1:0-15900 GCA_004023965.1 Spilogale gracilis
TGTCTCTTGCCCATTTTTTGATGTGTTCATCTTCTTTTTGGGTGTTGAGTTTGAGTAGTTCTTTATAGATCTTGGATATCAGCCCTTTGTCTGTAGTGTCATTTGCAAATATCCTCTCCCATTCTGTGGGTTGCCTCTTTGTTTTGTTGACTGTTTCCTTTGCTGTACAGAAGCTTTTTATTTTGATGAAATCCCAGAAGTTCATTTTCGCTTTTGTTTCCTTTGCTTTTGGAGGCGTGTCTTGAAAGAAGTTGCTCTGGCCGATGTCAAAGAGGTAACTGCCTATGTTCTTTTCCAGGATTTTGATGGATTCCTGCCTCACATTGAGGTTGTTCATCTATTTCGAGTTTGTCTTTGTGTGTGGTATAAGAAAATGGTCTACTTTCATTCTTCTATACGTAGCTGTCCAGTTTTCCCAGCTCCATTTATTGAAGAGACTGCCTAGAGCCTCTTTTAATAACACCTCATAAACAGTCATTCAGGGGACTTTCTTATTTATTTATAGGAATATTCTGTTTACTAATGATAACAATCATTTGGGGAAATTGTATATGTTGAAAGTATTTTCCCCAGGGTCTTTTTTTTTTTTTAATTTCTTTGAGGTGAGTTTGGTCTTTAAAAGTTGTTAATTTTGACATTGCTATCTGTCATATTCTTTTAAGCTTCCTTGGTTCCCTTTATTCTTTAGTCATGATTAGGGGTTGGTACTTACTTAGAGACTGAGAGTTTCTTTTTTTTTTTTTTAAGATTTTATTTATTTGACAGAGAGAAACACAGCCAGAGAGGGAACACAAGCAGGGGGAGTGAGAGAGGGAGAAGTAGGCCTCCTGCTGAGCAGGGAGCCCCGATGTGGGGCTCAATCCCAGGTCCCCGGGATCATGACCTGAGCCGAAGGCAGTCGCTTAACCAACTGAGCCACCCAGGCGCCCCGAGACTGAGAGTTTCTAAATAAGGTTTAAGTTTCTATAAACACCTTTAATAGATTAAGAAAATGTATTGGTGTACGGAGTAGTAGATAGCCAATAATTTCAGTTCTTTTAGCCTTGAAGAAATGCTGAAGTACCAGATTCATGAAGTTAATGAGGTTACATTAATCACTTAGAGAAAGCAGCCAGCCCAGAAGGAAAAGTCCAAAGGAGGAAATGACACGCTGCTGGCCAAGAGTTTTAATTGTGAGTGCTGGCTTAGATCTGTTAGTAATGAGACCTGAACTGTAGAGCTGTGAGTATGTCTAACTGTGAGCTTACCTGGATTTGGAGAGAAACAGAAACCGTGATTAATTAATGGTGTCAATAGAATGGGAAGAGAGAATGATGGTCTACTTGCCTTTTATCCTCTAAATGGCAGACATCCTCTCCAAAATCAATTCTTGACAAGCTCATCATTACACATATGTCAGTTCCGTAATATCACCAGCATATGCTAGATGTAATGAAGAATGCAAGGAAGCACAATGGTAGCTTTATTTATGTTGATGTTTATATGAACCTTCAAGGAAGAAAAAAGTCTGTGTACCAAATACTGCTTGGTGCCTTTTAAACATTTATGTGGGAAATCTTATAGACCGTAGTCAATAAAGTTGTGATAATTCTTCCTGAGAAGATATTCAGGTCATTATATGGGTGCATCTTGAAAAAAT
This sequence comes from Spilogale gracilis, assembly GCA_004023965.1. NCBI lineage: Eukaryota > Metazoa > Chordata > Mammalia > Carnivora > Mephitidae > Spilogale > Spilogale gracilis. The sequence continues at coordinate 1,640 of PITA01030955.1, forward strand.
TCCATTAGAGTGAATGTACAAACTAGTCAACAAGAATCTTAATCACTGGGTTATATCTCATATGAATGTGGACAAAGCTCCCAAACTAAGTATCTTGAAAATTAGCACTGTCAGAGGAGTTAGACCTCAGAAAAATGGCCAGTTTCTCAAAATCCAAAGGGACTCCCACTAACTGTCCCCTCAGAATAAGAAGCTTACCAATATCCATCTTGTTATTATTTATCTGTTACAGCTCTTTCTCTTTACCATGTGTATCTTCACCTTTGTTTTCTCGTCCCTCTGCTGGACCAATCAGTCGCTCTTTCCCATGAAGGTCTCCCTGGCTCATGCTCACACACATCTTGTTTCCTCCCAGGCTCTGCCACTTGTGGTTTCTTTTCCTCTCTTTAGCTCTCTGTTCCCACTACCAAGAAAATGCCTCTGACTCTACAGTTCAGCTTACCAAGAGAAAGGAAGTCTCTGATTCTTGTACAGCTTTTTCCAGACTTTGATGGACTGCTTCTATGTTACAGACCAGTTATACTGTATTCATATTTAACCAGAAGAATGGCACTCCTACAAGATTCTCATGTCACCTTACGCGAAAGGAAATTCTGGGCCTTGGCATCATGTACATTTATCTTTCAGAATATTGAATTTTATTATGAAATGTGAACAGGTCTGCAGTTTGTAAAACATAGATCAAGAAACTTTAAGTACAAACAGGTAGCTAGTAAGCAAAGATTTTGTTAGACATAGGCAGAATTCATAGAATGTTTCAACAACAATAAATACTTAGCATATTAAACATTTTTTTGAAATTTAAAATCTCTTTACTAGTGCATATCCCAACCAGCTACAAGATGAGAGCATTTATTGATCCATATTTGTATAATGATATTATTATTCACAATATTATTAATATTTGCTAATATGAAATCCTATTGTTGGGAAGTTGGATTACTTTTCATTTTTCCCTTTTTTCTTTTTTATTACATTATTTTATTTTTTCGGTGTTCCACGATTCATTGTATATGCCCCACACCCAGTGCCCTGGGCAATACGTGCCCTTACCCACCACCAGGCCCACCCATCCCCCCACCCTCACCCCTCCAAGACCCTCAGTTTGTTCCTGAGTCCAAAGTCTCTCATGTTTCATCTCCCTCCCTCTTCCCACTTCCCATTTTGTTTCCTTCTCCTAGTGTCCTCCATATTACTCTTTATGCTCCACAAGTAAGTGAAACCATATGATACTTGACTTTCTGCTTGGCTTATTTCACCCAGCATAATCTCTTCCAATCCAGTCCATGTTGCTACAAAAGTTGGGTATTCATCCTTTCTGATGGAGGCATAGTATTCCATTGTATATATGGGCCATATCTTCTTTATCCATTTGTCTGTTGAAGGGCACCCTGGCTCTTTCCACAATTTGGCTCTTGTGGGTAGTGCTGCAATGAACATTGGGGTACATGTGGCCCTACTTTTCACTACATCTGTATCTTTGGGGTAAATACCCAATAGTGCAATTGCAGGGTCATATAGTAGCTCTATTTTTAATTTTTTAAGGACTCTCCATACTGTTTTCCAAAGCATATTAATCAGAACATAGAAAGGTGTGGACAGTATTCCAACATATGAATATATCAGATTTTCTTTATCCATTCATCTGTCAGTGGACATTGGTCTGTTTCCATATCTTGACTCTTGTAAATAATGGTGTAGTTAGTATGAGGGTGTATATCTCTTTAAGTTAGCATTTTTATTTCCTTCAGGTAAATACTCAGAAGTGGAATTGCTGGGTCATATGGTAATTCTACTTTTAATATTTGAGGAACCTCTATGCTGTTTTTCAAAGTGGCTGCACCATTTTAAATTCCCGTCACCAGTGTATAAGGGCTCCAATTTCCCCATATCCTTACCAACACTTGTGATCCATTTGTAACATAGATGAGCCTGAAGGATGTTGTTCTAAGTGAAATAAGCTGGTCACAGAGGACAAAAACCACATGATTGCCCTTATATGAGGCAATTTTAGATAAAATAGTCAAAATCATATTAGCAGAGACTAGAAAGGTGGTTGCCAGGATATGAGGGAAGGAGGGGAGGGAAGTTCAATGAGAATAAAGTTTCATCTATGTAGGGTGAATAAGTTCTGGAGATTTGCTGTACCTATAGTTAGAGTACTTTACTGTACACTTAAAAATTTGTTAAGAGGGTAGATCTCGTGTTAAATGTGATTATAACAACAGCAACGAAAGAGGTACGGGAGAACTTTTAGAGATAACGCATATGTCTCTTACCTGGGTTATGGTGGTGGCTTTAAGGGTAAATGCACGTGTCCAAACACATCAATTTATACACATTAAATGTGTGCAGTTTTGCATTTCATTTCTACCTCAGTAAAGAAAAAGAAAGGAGCAAGAACGACCAAAAAAAAAAATATGTAACATTCATGAGGCCCCAGGTACAAAATATTTGTGATACATTACATATTGAGAATGCTCTAAATATACATGGAATGTAGGAAGCACTCAATATTCATGAGTGCTTAATTTGGTCCCCCATTGGAGACAGTCATTCTGGCCCATATCTCTTCTGCCCAAGAAATACAAATAAAATCCAAGTCATTTGGAAGGCTAATTGGCAAGGTCCAGCTCTGACCAAGCACATTTGTCCCCATGACTCTCTAATAAAGGAAGCTTTTGTCATTGGTCTGGGATACCGTCTACCTGTGGGCCCTCTTGCTCAACTCTGATACCAGTCATCACACCATCAGCAGGGAGAGCGAAGGTAAGAGAGAGAAAGTCAGGGCATATGAATATGCCACACCCCAGGATTCAGGTAGTAGGGTCCTTGTACCCCGCTTAAGCACTGTCCAGTGTGCATCAGCTTGCTTTGTTTCCCTTATTCCTGATAGTACCTTCTGACTATGACCTCAGTTGTTTGAATTTCGTCTGTGAGCCTTCCTGTTCTGTGTCCTCTGGGGAAACTTCCCTGGTGCTGTACTTGAAAGCTGTCATTGCAGCAAGGTAATTTGCCACATGCCATTTGGCTTGCCCAGTATTCATATATAAAACATCTTTCCTTTAGGTCTGTTATTTAATATTAACTAAACGGAGTATAATAGTCAGAAGAAATAAAATAGTCTACTCGAAACCGGCCTTGGAAAGAAAGGAATTCAATGCTTACCTCTTCCTATTTTTTTTCAGTATGAACTAGGAAAAAATCATGTACAGCTGGTTGTATTTAAGTTGTCTGTTCCATTACTAAGAATGATACTGCTTCTAATCAGAATCTCTTCCTATTATGTATTTAATGCAAATCCATCAGGATTTACATTCTCCAAAATATTATACTTCAACTCTCTAAATACTCTAGTCAAATCTGTTTGAGAAACCCAATTGTTTACACAACCCCACCATCCATGAACTATTGTCCTAATGCTCTATAGGTAGGTTTTTTTGGGGGGGAGGGGCTTAAAGATTCCATCTATTTACTTGTGAGAGAGAGTGAGAGAGAGAAAGCACAATACAGGGGAGGATCAGAGGGAGAAGGAGACTTTCTGCTGAGTGGGGAGCCTGAGGCAGGGGACTGATCCTGGACTATGGGATCATTACCTGAGCTAAAGGCAGATGCTCAACCAACTGAGCCACCTAGGCACCCTATTGGTAGTTTTAAAAAGAACATGGATTAGCACCCTATCTTCTTACTCATACTCGTACTTTCCCTATCATAGCTTGCAGTGGTCCTAATAGGTGAACTAACATTTTAATTACTGTTTTTGACTTCTCTGTATATTGCATTAGTTTTCTATTGATGCCATGACAAATTATCACAATTTATTATTTTAGAGTTTTGTAGGTTTAAAGACCTATACTGATTTCACTGGGCCAAAATAAAAAAGTCAGCAGGGGCTGTGTTCCTTTCTGGAGAAGGAAGGCCTCTGCAGCAGGTCCAAACTTGGGCCATTTGATCCAGTAGACCTTTGTAGTGTTGGAGGTATCAGTAGTGTGAAAGGGGCTATAGGGAGCTTAGGGAAAGCCATATTGGGAGAATCTCAGTGAAGAGTTTAGGGGTTCTGGTGCATATGCCATCTGCAATGGAAACTCCTGTTTTAAGAAGCCAACACTGGCATGTCAACGAGCATTGGTAGAGTTGGAGCACCTGACTATGGGACATTACATGAGTGCGTTGCCATGAGTGCCTATCATCAGCTAGATCCTGTCAGTCCCACCTGCTGGTGAGACTCACAGCTGGGCTTCCCATGAGTAATTCATCATAACTTGTAATGGAAACATCCTCCGGAAACACCCGGGGCATACACCATCAGTATCAGGCATGAGCAGTTCCAGGGAGCACGAGCAAGCTGCATGAGAGGGTACCCTAATCCCCAAGGTACCACCACGGCTGTGGCAGCATCTGTCCCTTAGATCATGCCTACGAGATTTTAGGGACTGAGTCAGTATATAGGCACAAAGAGGATGCTGAATTTACCACCTAACTAAAGGGCAGCCTGCAACACTGCTTGACAGTAGATAGAAAAAAACCCATCTTATTAGTTGCTCTTCAGATTATGAATCTAGTTATCTACACTGTGCTAAAGGAAAAGAGGACTAAAGTTAGAAAGTATAAAGATAAATTGAGGGTGATCAGTGCTTTGGATGGTAGGCAGGGGCCTGGAAGGAAAAGAAAGGAAAATATTAGGTAGAAGTACTAGGAAGTATGGGAGTGGGCATGGAGGGCGAATATTGTTATATCATATGTTAATGTTTACAAGAAAACATGCCTCGCAGAAGAGGCTGGACTTAAAAAGTAACCCAGCCAGGGACATCAGCTTACCTCCGTCACTGGCCACTCTAGTGCTGGTGCATTCGGCACATGAGTAACATGGTCCTGATGGCCGAGGTGGAGGCTACATGCGCAACAGCATTTGTTCTTCTTAGCTGATTTACTTCAAGCCAACGTAAAAGGTCCAGCTGGCCAGAGTAAATAACAACAATCATTTGCCGTTTGGGCACCAATCTTTGAGAAGACCAACTGGTCGGTTGGTGCCATTTTGACAATATTTGACTCCTTTAATTCTGGAAAGGCCAGCAATTTGTTCTCAAAAGAGTAGATAAATATGAAGAAGTTGGGTTTGCCTTTCCTACTCATAGGATCCTGGCTAGCACGGCTAATTAAAGTTGTACAGAACGATGGATCCACTGGCACATGATCTCACATTCTGTTCCATTCCACCAACCTTACTGTAAGAAAAAGGTATTTGGTTCCCCGGGGCATACACCATCACAAGCCACAGAACCTTGTAGGAAGACTGGATTAAAATGTGGGCTAGTACCCAAGTGTGTAGCTCTAGGGGGCTATACCTTTTCTTCCTTGCACCTCAGCAGATGTTCAAAGGAAAGACTGAGGGGACTCTTGAGAATGCTCCATAGTCATGTAAGCTGGGAGAAAGGAAGAACAGGCAATGTCAGAAATCACAACCACATCCTCCCCTGCCACCCCCACTCTCTGCTCCCAATCTTTATTCTTATAGAGTGGAAGCTGAATTTGCAGGGAAAGAGCAAGAACAGCTCTCACCTACTACACTGGAAACTCATTTCAAGTAGGAGAAGAGAATAAGAAAAAGTGAAAAGCTCTACCTGGAGGCAGAGCAGGAATACTTGTTAGGCCCAGTGCTATAGGCAAAAGAGGGACAGGGGCAATCGTGAAGGCCATGCTCCACCAGCTCGTAGAGACTGCCAAGGCAGAAGCTTACTCAGAATGTCAGAGAATGCCCTTCTTCCTCCCCTTCCCTACCAAGGTAACCAACACTATGTAAGACACAGGTGGGAGAACTGTGAGAAACAGCTTCTCAGCACACATTGAGAAGCACTCCCTGGTGAACTAGCCCACACCAAGACACGAGGTATCTCTAAAAGAATATGAAGCCTCCAGGGCACGGAGGGTAAAACTGCAAACCCAGACTTCAAAGCCCACCACCTCTTTACCTCGATTAATGCAAACCTTCATGCAAGAGAAGGAAAAGTGTACTCATCTCCAAGCATAAGATATATCTTATGCTTGGAGATGAGTATATATATCTTATATATCTTATCTCAGAATCTACTGTACTATATGATATGCCTGGCTTCCAGCAATATTATAAGGTATTTGAAAAATCAAGAACAAACAATCTGAAGATAGAAAGTAATTATTATCAAAACCAGCTTCAGATAGAGCCAAAGGCTGGAACTGACAGGGAATTTATGAATTACATGTTAAAGGCTCTCAGAAAAAAGATAGCCAACATGCAGGAACAGATGAGCAATTTTAACATAGAGCTGGAAACCACGGGAAAGAATCAAAGCTAATGGAAATACTACAATTCACACTGATGAAGTTTTCTATATGCATCATTTTATATCTTTGAAAATGAACTTGCATTATTTTATATCCTTACATTTACCAATACAAGAACTCAGACTTATTTGACTAATCAAGTGTTTTAAACTTACTTATATTTCTTTTGGATTGCTTGAGTAATAAATAAAAACAAACAAATCCAGTAAAAGTAATTGTACTGACTCAGCTGTATTTAAGTGTGTGCACGTGTGCATGTGTGTGTGTGTAAATGTACCTTTAAACTGATTTCCTTAAATTTAATCAAAACATCTGAATTAATTTCTGCATAATGCCTCTAATTTTAAGTGATTGGATTTGGGTGGAAAGATTGGGGAAACGGTTTGTATCTGAAGCTAAGAATTCTTATTCTAGAAACTTCTGCATATTAGGCAAGCATACAGCATTTCACACAGCAACAATTTTGTGTTTTAGCTTAGACTGAACTGCCCAGGGAATTGCATTAAGTGGAATTGTTCTATGGGAAGACAATACTCAGTGATATAAAACAGCCCTCAACAATTTACAAAATTGCTTTTTCATTAAGCCATATTTTTAAAAGTATAAACGATCAGTTTGAGCATTTCTCCTCAGTACAATACCCACATGACAAAATCAAGAAAATCTTGAATGACAATCCAGTTAGTGTTCTGCTGAATAGTGCTTTTAAAAAAAACAATAATCACACAAAGTGTCCCCACAGGTACTGCTGTTAATAGTTCTATTTATTATTTGTTGAGTGCTGTCAGGGAACAGACACAGCCCCTGCTCTGGGGGTTTATAATAGAACCAAGACAGCCAAGGGAATTTGAATAAACTAGGCGAGTTAATGCGAAGTTTTGGGGCTTATGTCCATCTATAAATTTTCTCTTTTCTCTTTTCTCTTCATTTCTCCCCCTTCATTCTTATAAAACACTGTATATAAAGTAAATACATTACTGTAATGTTTCTCTGATTTCTCACTGGTAGTTTAAATAAGTCACATGTCAATTTATAATAAATCCTTTAATATCATTTAAGTATAGATCGCTAAAAGTCTATGACAGCTTTTCACAGAGATTATCCATAAATATTTGTAATAAAAATATTTTAAACATAAAAATTATCTTGTCCCATATTCAGAGAACAGGTTACTATTTTATTTGGATAACAGAAAGCAGAAAAGAAGGAAGACCTGTTAACACACTATTTACTGATAGCTGTTTGATGTCTTTCTTTTACTTGTTTTTCTGTATTGTATTTGAGCCTTTTTACAAATGGACTTTGTCCTAGAGCAAGGTTTCCTTAAAAAAAATTTTAAAAAGCTTTTGAAGTAATCTTAAATACATGCATATGTATGTATATTGTGTATATATACATAAATAATCTTTTATTTAAGCCAGTAAACATAGTATAGAATTACACATTGAACATTTGAAAATCATGAGTTTAATGTGATATAAACTAACTGTTTAGAGGAACAGAAATACGTTTTTGCCCTCATAGAAGAGAAGAAGAACCACCATTTTTCAGAAAGCATTTTAGAACAAAAATCAAGATCCAACGCATATATGTATACTTCTGAGATGCAAAACCAGTTTATAATATTTATTGATTTTTTTAAAGTTTATTATCCTGTGATAACATTTGAAAGACTTTCCAAAAACAGGAAGGCATAAGTTTCTGGTTCTAATTTAAATAGTCATATGATATGTGATTTTAATATAGTAAGAGGTATTCCTGCCATGGTAGTTACTTCTATGTTCTATGGATCAACTATATTTTTGTTAAATGGTAAAAAATTTTAAACAAATGTCTCCCAAGCTGGGAACAAACAAACAAACAAAAATCCTCAAGGACATCATCAGTCATAGGTTTAAAACACATGCCCAAATAATTAACAGCTAAATCATAGTAAAAACAACAAAGCAAAATAAAAAAGAGCTTTTTCTGAACACTTTGTGGTATTTAATATTTAAAGTCGTCTTTTGGAGGACGGTTTTTCTAGAGTGACTGATTTTCTCTTTGTACTTGTACTCAATAAATATTAAGGAATCAGTGAGGTAAAAGTAGAAATAAAACAGAGAAGCACTGAGTACTTACGATTTTTTTTCCTTTATACATTCTTGAGTAGATTTTTAAAGTTATAGAGAATTAAATGACACAATAGGAAATATGAAGAGTTTCTCTCTCTACAGCTTTATCACACTCTACATACATTCACCTGTCTAATTTGAGATCAAGGGTCTGTTGTTCCTTCTTGCATATTAAAACACATATATACACCCACTACATGTCAGAGGAAGTGCTACACACCTTGCATTATGACTTTTTGAAGTTTTTCTAATGTGCTGTATACCCTTTTTCATATCCATAGGGGATTAATGCTTTTGAAAAGTAAGTGACAATTTTCCATAGTAAGATGTGCAGTATTTAATCATTTGCCTAACAATGAACATGAAGACTTTCATTCAATTCCGTACCGCTATGAACAACGGAGCCATAAATTTTGTGTGATGTCCTTAGGGGCCTGGGTTTCTCTCTCTCCAAGACGCATTTCTTCAAGTGGGATGGCTGGATCAACAGAATGTGTCATTTTAAATTTTGCTATAGATGACCAGTACCATTTCCTAAGAGGGCTTAGCACACAGGTTCTCAGAAGCAAGGTAAGACTGTTCCCATCTGTAACGTTTCACCTGCACTGACTGTTATGGTCCTTTACCCATTTTTCTTCCTGACTGCTGGCGCTCTTTTAAAATTAATTTCTGGATGTTCTTTTTTATATTAGGGATATTAACCCTTGGTTTGGCATGCAAGAGAGGCCCACACGTAGCTACAGTGTTCTGTAGCTACACATAGCTACAGATGAGTGTTCTGAGATGGGAGACACCAGAGCTTTTCGATTTCATACTCACAGGGGCAGATGCCCTCATTTTTACTCATTCATTTGTATTTATTTGCTTTTGAATTTATAAAATATATTTTATGATATATACATTCTCAAATAATTGAAGTCAAATGTCTTTCTTTTTCTTGATGATTTTTACACTTTTTATATTGTTGCAAAGGCTTCCCCAGCCAAAGAATATTCAAACACATAGTGATGTTTTTGCCACTGACATAACTGACAATTGGCAGTAGTAGAAGCTGGATAAACTTTCGTGAGGGAAATAGATCCTGCAAATCATTGAAAAGTTCCATACAAGCCTCCAGTGCTTCTCAGTAATGCGGTCATTGATCAGCCATGCGTATGTGGAGGAAAAGGCTGATGTCATCAGAGGCTGAAGTTTTGAAGAGCATTCACACCGGATACATGTCTTTCACTCCAGAAAATTTTCAAATTTCCAGGTGAAGAAGTTCATATCCATCATTCTTACACAGTCATTTTTTTTTCTTAAAGATTTTATTAATTTATTTGACACACAGATCACAAATAGGCAGAGAGGCAGTCAGAGAGAGACGGGGAAGCAGGCTCCCTGCTGAGCAGAGAGCCCAATGTGGGCCTTGATCCCAGGACCCTGAGATCATGACCTGAGCCGAAGGCAGAGGCTTAAACCTCTGAGCTACCCAGGCACCCCTACACAGTCTTCTTTTGCACCATCCCCTTCATCAGATTTCTTCCTAGTTTCTTATAACCTTGGCAAACCATTAACCCTGTCCACTGGTTAGTAGAGAAACTTTATGCCATGTCTCTTTCCAGCTGGCTAGACAAAAAAAAAAAAAAAAAAAAAAAAGGAAGGAAGGAAGGAAAGAAGGGAAGGAGGAAGGAAGGAAGAAAAAGATGTCCTATGGTCCTCAGGATGGCTCCAGGATGGAGCTGTACCATACCACAGTCCATTTGTGGTTAGTGCCAGAAAAGTGCACAGAGAAACCTATGAATCTGGCTGAGTTTGTTCCTCTTTAGCTACCAGCTGATCTTTGAGAGTTTCCCAGAAACAACAATAAGGTTTGTGGAAAGGCCTTCAGTGAGATGAGTAAGTGTGCTCTTCTAGTTCATTCCTGTAGACCAGAGACAATAATTTAAAGAGAAACTTTGTCACTGTGTATCATGGCCTGACAGATTTCCTATTGATGAATACCACAGAATGTTCATTGCCTCCAACCCCAATGACGCACGACTCACTAGCGTTTGCTGAGGTTGTTGGGACTGCCACCTACTCCATGACAACAATTTAAGTTATGGTTCTTGCTTATAGCAACAGAATAGGATTCTGGTTAGCTTTAGCAGAAAAGAGTTTAATAAAATCCTGTCATTGTGTAGCTTAATGGATGGGAAGGCTAGAAATGCAAGCTCCAAAAGCAGGCAGAAACCCCAGGAAGCTGGGCAGCTTCATTGTAGTTACGGCTCAATCCCTGGAATAGTGGGGTGGGATGCTTGGGACAAAGAACAAAGTATTGGCACAACCACCACTGTAGCTACTGGCCATGACTCTTGAAAGGAATTCCAAATTGCTTTTCTTTCCTTTGTGCTACTTGTTCCAGTTCTGCCAGCTATGAACATTCAGTTAGCTAGACCTAGGTCATAAGCCTGCTCCCCAGTGGATAAGGAGAATGAGAACCTGGACTTTTGGGCTACTTTGGAAACTGATGCCCTCCCATCCCAGTGGATTCTTTGACAAAGTAAAGAGAGGTCAAATGATGGACAGCCAAAACTTCAACAAAGGCATTGTTCTTCATAACCCACTAATATGAAATTCTACTTTTATATTTATCACTAATTAAGAAATGGAGGATTTTTCTTTTTTTTCTTTTTCTTTTTCTTTTTTTTTTTTGCTAAGAGTACTTTTTGACTAGGAATAATTTTGTAAACTTTCAGTGGCACAGAAACTTGCCACATGACATATAAGTGGTATATGTTGAAGCCTGAAGCCTACTCTTGATGAAGCTGAAGAATTTTACTATAACTGACTTTACTATTTCGAGGATTGAGGATTCCCATTTTTAGATTTTAACATTGACCTCGGTTACTAATAAAAAAAGAAAAACTTAAAATACCTGCTTAGGTAGCACCAATTTCTGTGCTGAGTTTTATTTAAACTCCAAATAAACCTGAGACACTCCATGCTCTCATGTTATAGTCACAGATAAAATGCAAGTGCCCATATTCCCACTCTTCCAAAGGACTAGCAATAAAATGTTTATATGCAAAAAAATGTTTATATGCTATAAAATGCTGTAAGTTCATATAACACATCCCAGAAACTTGTAATAATCTTCTCCACTTATCAGTCTTTCCAAAACCCATTCATCAGCATAGAAATCACCACTATAACACTTTGTTTCACTTTATGCAGAAGTTCAATGAGACTTTCCAAACTAGTTTTCATAGGATCTTATCTTTCTGGTTATCTCTTCTCTCCTTCCCAGAATTGTTACTTATTCTAATAAAAAAGTTCTTTGCCCTACATGGATTTGAAGGATCAGCTTTTATCCTATTAACCAACTATTTGGCCCGTGTGCTAAGTAGGAGGAATTTAGCTTGTCTCTTAGAAGACAAGAAAGGGAGAAGTCTATGTACATTTATATTTTTTAATTTTGTATGTCATATAGTATTATACTGATGTCAGTATGTTTTTGTTTTATAATAGTCCCACAGGAGCACACAGTATTGATTTGTAGAGATTAGAATTGTGGGGCAGTTCAAGGGATTTGGGCCAAGTTAGATATTGAACAGACAAATAAATGATAAATCAGGGGTGACTATGAGCAGGAAGTCAAGTCCTACTATGGCAGAGCACAATAAGACCCAATTGGTCCTTAGAATGCTTGCAGAAGAGAAGAGGAGAGCTATTTGTCAAGAATAAGCAGAAACTACCTGAACAAATGCACAGGATGGGAAGGGATATGTTTTAGGCAGAGGGAATAGCAGTGCTTTCTTGAGGCTGGAGAAATCATAGTGTGTTTTTTTTAATATATTTTTTATTGTTACTTAAATTTTTTTCCCAGTGTTCCAAGATTCATTCCCCATTCCCCACACATAGTGTTTTAAGAATTTAAAGAGATCAAAATGAGAAGAGTATCCATTATCCATTTGTCTGCTGATGGACATCTAAGTTCTTTCCACAGTTTGGCTATTGGTATAGATATACAATGGAATACTATGCAGCCATCAAAAGAGTGAAATCCTGCCATTTGCAATGATGACGTGGATTGAACTGGAGGGTGTTATGCTAAGCAAAATAAGTCAATCAGAGAAAGACAATTATTATATGATCTCTCTGATATGAAAAATTTGAGAGGCAGTGTAGGGAGTTGTCAGGGGAAGGGAGGGGGAAAAAATGAAACAAGATGGGACTGGGGAAGGAGACAAACCATAAGAGATTCTTAATCTCAAAAACAAACTGAGAGTTTCTGGAGGGTGGGAGTGGGAAGGATAGGGTGGCTGGGTTATGGAAAAAATACAACTCCCCGCGCGCACCAGAGCCTCCGGAGCCGCCGCAGCTGCCGGGAAAGAGGCGAGCATGGATTCTATTTTTAGGCCGCTGCCCTTCTCTCCCGTTTCTCTCCACACCGTGGGCTGCACCCCCCAGGGAAGGCGTTTTTACAGACTTGCGTGGGATCGGAGAGGCCGCGCATCCCAGGGCGCAGACAAAGTCGCGCGATCCAAAAGGAGTTGTGGCTTTGAGGTGCGGGAGTGAAACAACAAGCGGGGGCAGAAATCAATACAACGTCTGCACCAGCCCGGCTGTGACAGACTGCCAACCGGGAGGCTGGAAAGAGCCCCTCCCTGTGTAGAGGCTCGCTCTGGGAGGGAGGTCTGGACACAGACATCTTGCTCCGACCGACTGAAATGGAACGTCACGCCCCGCCCCCAGAAAGCAAGCCAGAAGCTCAGGAGGACAATATTCCAATGCAAAACCCCAAATCGGAGGAAAGGGAATTTATTAAACTCCTGGCACGGACTACAAGTACCAAAAGCCCTACAACTCAATGAAACAGTTTTCCACCTCATTTACTTTTTAAACTTTTTTTAATTTTTACTTTTAAAGCTTCCACTTTAAGCTTAAAAATACATTCTCACGGTTTTTCTTCTTTCAATTTTTAGCCCCTTTCTTATCACAAAGTGATACCCAATACAACACCCCATAACATTTTTAATTTTTTTAAATTTTTTAATTTTTTAATTTTTTCTCTTTTTTACCCTGAAATTTTTTCAAACACACCCCTGTATTTTCTGCTTTTGTTGTTGCCTCTTATTTCCCTATTCTCTCTCTCCGTTTTTCCCTTTCTTCTCTCCTCTTTCCTTTATTCTCTCTTTTACGTGTACATGTAGATACAAGCTTCAAGTCAATCCCACATCCCTATTTAATACTACCCCTATATACAATTGGTTCTAAGCCCCCTAAATCTTTTGAAAGTGGGCTCCTCCAACAATAACAACAAGACAAACTCAGGAGCGTCTAAAACGCATTCCTTGCCCACAAGGAGTGTCTGCCCTCACCTTCCCACTCAAGTTTGTCAGTGTATCTGTGTAATTGTCTTTGTTTTTATATTATATAAATACTGGTCTTGGGCGTCATATAGGTGGGACCTCGCTTTTTGATGTCTTCATTTACCCTTGATAACCCTTTTCTTTACCCTGTAACAGTTTTGTACTATATAAATCCTATCACTGGGCCCCGCTCTGGCAGGGGTGTCTTTTCTTGCTTCCTCTCTTCCATTTTCTTTACTCTTTCTCCTCCCTTTTCGGTGGTGAACTCTGGTTGCTCCAAAAACTTCCAAGGACCAATCCACCTAGATAGTGGCTGATATATCTAGCCATACACCCCCTCAACCACTCCTCACCACAATGACTCGGAGAAGGAACACCCAACAGAAGAAGAACCCTGAGACTGCAACCTCGGTCACAGAACTACTGGAAATGAACATAAACAATATGACAGATATGGAATTCAGGGCAGCAATAGTCCAAGCAATAGTCA
>PITA01030956.1:0-15867 GCA_004023965.1 Spilogale gracilis
ATGGCTGGCTTGGTGATTACATATTCTCTCAGTTTTTGTCTGTCCTGGAAGCTCTTTATCTCTCCTTCTATTCTGAATGACAACCTTACTGGATAAAGTATTCTTGGCTGTATGTTCTGCTCCTTTAGTACCCTCAATATATTATGCCAACCCTTTCTGGCCTGGCACATCTCTGTGGATAGGTCATCTACCAGTCTAATATTTCTACCTTTGTATTTAAGGACCTCTTGTCTCAAGCTGCTTTCAAGATTTTCTCTTTCTGAGACTTGCAAGCTTCACTATTATATGTGTGGGTATTGATCTACTTTTGTTGATTTTGAGGGCAGTTCTCTTTGTCTCCTCACTTGAATGCTTGTTTTCTTCCCCAGATTATGGAAGTTCTGAGCTATGATTTGCTCAAATATACTTTCTGTCCCTTTCTGTCTTTCTTCTTCTTCTGGAACCCCAATAATTCTAATATTGTTTTCCTTTCTGGTGTTGCTCATTTCGCAAAGCCTCCCCTCATGATACAGTAGCTGTTTTTCTCTCTTTTCCTCAGCTTCCTTACTTTACATAATTTTGTCTTCTATGTCACTGACTCCCTCTTGTGCCTCATCTATAGCCATTACAAAGTCTTCAACTTCCTTACTTTATATCATTTTGTCTTCTATGTCACTGACTCCCTCTTGTGCCTCATCTATAGCCATTTCAAAGTCTTTTTTAGGTGCATCTTGGTTAAAACATTTTTAATTTCAGCCTAATTAGATTTTAGTTCTTTTATTTCTTCACTAAAGCATTCACTAGTGTCTTTATGCTTTTTTCAAGCCCAGCTGGTATCTTTATAATCATTTATCTGAATTCTAGGTCCAACATTATATCCAATCAATATATCCATATTGATAAATCTATAGCAATGAGTATTAACTCTGGTTCTTGCTTTTACTCTGAATTTCTCTTTATCATCATTTAGTCCAGAGAAGAATAGAAGAATGAGAGAACAGAATCAAAAATATCATCTGCAACTCCAATGAAAAAAAGACAAATCTGAAGAGATCCAAAACCAAAAATGAAAATAAAAAAGGGAGGATGAATATAAGCCCTTAGGTGGACAAAACAGGGTAAAGGACTTGGTCCTAGGTGTATTTTGGTCTGTGCAGTAGATAACAATCCCAAAATTGTAAAGAAAGAAAAACATAGGGGCGCCTGGGTGGCTCGGTTGGTTGGGCGACTGCCTTCGGCTCAGGTCGTGGTCCCGGAGAACCGGGATCGAGTCCCGCATCGGGCTCCCTGCTCGGCGGGAGGCCTGCTTCTCCCTCCCTCGCTCCCCCTGCTTGTGTTCCCTCTCTGGCTATGTTTCTCTCTGTGAAATAAATAAAATATTTAAAAAAAAAAAAAAAAAAAAAAAAAAAAAAAAAAAAAAAAAAAAAAAAAAAAAAAAAAAAAAAAAAAAGAAAGAAAAACATATATACACACACATAGGGATTCCTCAAAAAGTTGAAAATAGAGCTACCCCATGACTTAGCAATTGCACCACTGGGTATTTACCCCAGAGATACAAATGTAGTAATCCTAAGGGACACCTGCACTCCAGTGTTTATAGCAACAATGTCCACAATAGCCAAACTATGGAAAGAGCCCAGATGTCCATCAATAGAAGAACGGAAAGGGTGCCTGGGTGGCTCAGTAGGTTAAAGCCTCTTCCTTCAACTCAGGTCATGATCTCAGGGTCCTGGGATCGAGGCCTACATCGGGCTCTCTGCTCAACGAGGATCCTGCTTCCTCCTCTCTCTTCGCCTGCCTCTCTGCCTACTTGTGATCTCTCTCTCTCTGTGTCAAATAAATAAATAAAATCTTAAAAAAGAAAAAAACAAAGGAATGGATAAATAATATGTATATCTATATGATGGAATTAATATGCAACCATAAAAAATGAAATCTTGCTATTTGCAATGACATAGGTATAACTAGAGGGTATTATGCTAAGTGAAATAAGTTAGAGAAAGACAATTATGATCTCACTGATATATAGAATTTGAGAAACAAGGCAGAAGCTCATAGAGGAAGAGAGATAAAAATAAAACAGGACAAAACCAGAGAGACTCTTAATTTCAGGAAGCAAACTGAGGGTTGCTGGAGTGGAGGGTGGTGGGGTGGTGAGATAGGGTGGCTGGGTGATGTACATTGGGGAGGGTTATGTGTTGTGGTGAGCACTGTGTATTGTGTAAGACTTGATAAATTACAGACCAGTTCCCCTGAAACAAATAATACATTATTTAAAAAATAAAGTAAAATTGAATACAGTGAAAGGAAGCCAAAAATAAAGAATATATCCGTGAACTGTAAATGTAAAAGTGAAAATTTAACAAAGACTTAAAAACAAAGAGTTGATAAAATAAGAAATGAGGGGCACCTGGGTGGCTCAGTTGGTTAAGTGTATGCCTCGGGCTCGGGTCATGATCCTACGCTCATGGGATTCAGCCCTGCATTGTGCTCCCTGCTCAGTGGGAAGTCTACTTCTCTTTCTTCCTCTCCCCATCCTCCGCTTGTGCTCTGTCTTGTTCTCTCGCTCTTAAATAAATAAAAATTTTAAAATAAAAAACTAGTTTAAAAGGAAAATAAAAGAAAAAAATTAAATTAAAAGACTAAAGACTCATGAGAATAAACCTCTAATTCTATATTATTTTCACATAGAGCAGTTTTTAAACTCTGTGTTATCTATAAACTTGGTATTAGCCTGATGTTTCCTGCTTGTCTTCTCGGGGAGGGACCTGTTGCACTGATTCTGTTGTCCTTGCCTGGGAAGAGCATAGACCCTTGCCAAGGGGCCAGGCTCAGTGTAAGCTGCTTCAGGTTGCTCTATGTGGATTTTGTTCCCTGAAAGTTTCCATATGGCTTTACAAGATGGAAAAAAAATGGAAGCACCCCAATCTCCAGTCCCAATGCTGAACGATCTCAGCCCCCAATCTTCAGTGCACATTCAGAGAAAAGCAGTCAATCAAATTTATGTGTGCCAAACTCTACAGACTCCTGTGGTGTGCACCTGCACCAATCTTTCTGGGGAAGAGAGGAGGGTTGCTGTGGTTCCTTTCCTTGCTGAGCCCTTGCTTAGAGAGCAGTCACTGAATTGTGCTACCATTCAGATTTTATGGCAGCACCCAGTCAAGAGTGCACTCCCAGACTCATTGATTGTAGCCTGCTTCCCTGCTCCAATGCTTGGGAACTCTGATGCACTCAGGCACCCCTGTTCTTTTTGTGACCCTGAGGATCCAGAGACCATACTGTCCCACCTAGGATTCTGCCCAGCTTCCCCACCTGAGCACCTTTCATGCAGGGTCATCCCTCACAGGAGCAGTCTGCTGCTAACATAAAGCTTGTGTCATTTTCTGGAAGATGGCTTATGGAGGCTTCTCCCCGCTACCATTTGTCTTCCAATGTCACCCCTCAGATTCACCTCTCCACACCACCTACCTTGCAAAAAATGGTCACTTTCCTATTTGTAGAATTGCAGCAGTTCTTTTCCTAGATCTCAGGTTGAATTCACAGGTGTTCAAAATTATTTGATAGTTATCTAGCTGAATTCAAGGGACCAGATGAAATGGGGCTTCCCTACTCTTCTGCCATCTTCCTAGAAACTTCTAATTTACTCATTTCTAACTACCATACACAGTAAAAATGAAAATTTTGAGATGTCTTTAATTTTAAGTAAATACCGTATTTTCACTGGTGAGTCAGGCATTAAAACTTCATCTTTCTCTCAAGGTCAAAAATAAATAACAGGTAGATGGAGATTGAAATGTTAGAGTTAAGGATAAAATTTATTTTAAATATGCTTTTAAATGCATGGTAAATGAGACTTCTAGTTATACGGAGGTGCTTTCTGGTCACCTGAAGAGCTGAACAACACAGAATTTTCCCGTAGGAGGAAAATCGGCCTTGTTCTTCTTTTCATACAGTGGAGTGTTGACCAGGCTTTGCCCTTTCTGTGGGCCAATAGACTGAAAATAAGAAGCACAGGACGACTTGAGCCGAACAAAACATCAGTTCCTTATTAGAAATTTACTCACAGGGGAGGAGTAAATTCGTAGTGGAAAAACCTATTACTCTGACCTTCTTCCTTGGAAACATGAGATCAGAGGAAAGGAGGCTCACTTAGCAGAAAAGTTCTTAGCAATTCTATCTAAATGAAAGAAAACTAGATAAAATTTCCAAAGATACATATTTACATGTGAGTTTTGTAACTAACTAGCTTTGTGGCTTTGCCAAATCATAATTCATTATGTTAGCTATTTATCCTGTAAAACAGACGTAATAATACATATTCTACCAAAGTACAGCACATGTCTTACTGGTATTAGTAAAATGAAGTTTTATATGTTCACACACACACAGAAGTGCATTAGTTTCTTGCATATAGGTCTTTTGTCCAGGAATCAGGCTGCCAGTATTGCATAGAAATAACCATGTTAAAATTGAAAATAAACTGGGTAAGGAGAATAGCTGAGTGAAATGTTTGTAATTCAAAGCAGTTATAGATGTGGCACACGTGAAGGAGGAGTTGATATCTTAGTATTGTTTTCCATTTATTTCTTGATATTAAGAGTAATGATTATCACTGGTATATAATTTTCCCATAAGAAAATTAAATTTACTAGGTATATTTACTGTTAATTGTAATCATTGGAAACACGAGATTCCATTTATCCATTAAAAGAAAGAAAGAAAGAAAAGAAGAAACTGGGCCATTTGTGATAATATGGATGGACCTTGAGGGCATTATGTCAAGTGGAATTAGTTAGACAGAGAAAGACAAATGCTGTATGATCTAGCTTACATGTGGAATCTAAAAGAAAAAGCCAAACTCATAGAAACTGAGAGCAGATGGGTGGTTTCCATACCATTGGTGGTAATTAGGAAATGGGTAAATGGTCACAAGATATAAACTCCCAGTTATATATGAATAAGTTCTAAGGTGTAATTAATGTACCACATGAGGACTACAGTTAATATTGTATTGTGTATTTGAAAGTTGCTATGGGAGTAGATTTTAAAGTTATTATTATTGTTGTCATATGTAATGGCTGACCTTATTTTAGGGGAAATCTCCTACCTGCTTCAGTTTACAGTATTGCAGGTAAGGAAACTTCTCGTTTTCCATCTAACCCAGTACATAAGAAGGTTCTCTTAAGGAAGACTGGAAGGAAAAAGACCTCTTTCTCCTTTTCTTATTTATTCTCTTCTAAGAGAGAGGAAATTGTTGCTAATCAAAAGGATAAGAGCTATTGACCTGTTTCAGTTTAGATATTTCCTCAAACAAAGCCTGAGAAGAATTTGAGTGCAGAGAGTTTACTTGAGAATTGTTCTCAGGACACAGAAGTTGGATAGTAAGGAGAGTAACACTGGGGAGGGAAAGCTTAAGGTTTATATTAATAAGCTGGTGACAGCTGTGGGGAACCAAGCCTTGAGCCTGCAGAGAAATCTCTGAAGAATCATATAAAATCGTGTAAAATGCACTTCATAAAATGTTCTACTAGAGGACAGAAAGCATTTATCCTTTAGGGCTTGTTCCTAGAAGATTTCTCCCCACAGTTCTGTGGTGGGCCTTACATGTAGTCCTGAGGCAGCAAGACAGACACTCTTTAGTATTGGATGCTGACAGTCAGCACAGGACTGTCAGCCGCATCTATACTGAAAGCAGGCCAAGGGAATAGGTTCTTATACACTGTAAGTTTTTACTACAGGGCATCGTTTTTATAAGGAATGTAAGTAATGACTATACTGAAAGACAAGAACAATTTTCCCTGATTTTCTGTTATTTCATATTTTTTCCCCTGCATTCCAGTTGAACTTTAATGTTTTCCTAATTGAGTTTGGGAAGTTATCAAGAAATTAGCTAGTCATTGGGGTGCTGCCTAGGTAGCTCAGTCAGTTAGGCATCTGCCTTCAGCTCTGGTCATGATCTCAGGGTCCTGAGATCAAGCCCCACATCAGGCTTCCTGCTCAGCAAGGAGTCTGTTTCTCCCCCTGCTTCTCTCTGAACTCCAACTCATTCTCTCTCTCTTTCAAATAAATAAATCTTTTTTAAAAAAAAGAAATTAGCTAGTCATTAATAAAGAGGGTATTAGGATATCATTTTTACACTAATTCTTGTGTTTCCTATATATGTTGGAACCCAAAGGGGAAAAAAAAGGAGGTGAGATTTCACTCTGAGACTTCCAGAATGATTCTTTGTCTGCAAAGCAATGAATCTCAGCCTTATGCATCTGATAAACTCTATTTTAGTAATTTTGTAAATTTTAGTCATAGAATTTAAACTTTAGTTTTCTCATTAATAGAATTGGAATAATATATACATGTATATATATATTATATTGTATATATTTCAAAATTGTAATACTAATGTGAGATATAAGATATTTGTATTCATATATATATGTATGTGTATGTATATATATTCACATATATAAATTTATATATGTATATAAATCAGGTTTATGATAAATATCCAAAAAACAATGACTTTAAAAAGGTAGAATATTATCTCTCTCTAATATAAATGTCAGCAAATCAGTACTTCAAGGTACCTATGCCACATGTGGTCCATAAAATGCTCTTATGTTTCTTTCTCTTGTTCATATTTTATACTGGCTTCCATTCACAAGAACATTTCATGGGCTAAGAGGAGTTGTCCGAATTAAACCATCATAAATATACTCTGTGCAGAGAGAGAGAAAAAACAAAGAAGTAGGGGCAAAGGCTCACGCTGGCTCTTGTATAAGAAAGATTCATGTTATACTATTTTCATCACATTGCTCAAAATTTTGTCACTTGGTCATACCTTACCTGTAAATGAGGCTGGGAAATGCAGTTCTTATTTTGGGCAACAATGTTTCTAGCAAACATTTATAAGTTCTATTTAAATGGAAGAAAGAAAGACTAGATAACTGAGCTACAATAATGAACCTGATAATATTGATATGAGGAACAAATGGGTGAATAACTTAACAGGGCCTGTCACAAAGAAGCAATTTAATATAGCTTATTTTAATAGCCATCATTCTCTTCATCGTTGTCAATTATTAAAAGGTTTTGTTCATGCAATTTTTGAATACACTGATAATTAGTCTTGCATCTTTGATATATTGCTATCAAATAAAAATACAAAAAAGAAGTATGTTGATCAAATAGTTTACACATTCAGTCTCACATTATTTTTATTACTGCTATATTTGTGTATGTCTTATTTTTTTTAATACTAGGGAAGATGTTTGAATATTCTCCCAGCTCTTCTTTCTACATAAAAATTCCCATCAACTCTGTTAAGCTAAGATATATAGAAACATGCACATTACTATTCTATTCAGATTTGTTACTATATGGCTATTTTTATAACTATGTAAGATAAATTTTTATCAGCACATAATTTTTTACTTTTATGAGATTTGTTCTATCATTAGTTCTTTGTTTAAACTTATAAAATATTTTTTAAATTTCTTATCTGATGTCAGAAATAAGTGTCCTATTCTTTACATTTGAAGAGTAATGTAATTGGTAATGATAGTAATTACACACATAGCTAACATTTCAAGTCTGTATAAGTGGCATTAGGAAATTGGACCCTAATAAGCTCTAAAATCTAAAAAAGAAATATATATTAAATGCCTAAGATTAACATTTAAATAACATGATGTTAGAAAAATACTTTTGAAAAGATCTTTGAGTTCTGTTCTTTTGGGGTCCTTAAACTTCTCTAGTTTTCTATCATAACAAAAACAGTAATGTTTATAAAATAACCCAAAGAGTTTGCAAAGCCTTGAATTAATTTTTTTTATTCAACATAAGCAGTCTTTTTAACAGGCTAACAACATTTGTATGCACAATTATATGTAAGCTGTGATAGGTAGTTTAAACTAGAAACTGGTCCTTTGAGTCTGAACTAGAAAAAAAAATATTCAAGGAGTTTTTGTGGAGAAAGAGGGGTTCTACTAGAAGTTTATTTTTCTTTTCTTTTTTTACATTTTATTTATTTATTTATTTGAGAGAAAAAGAGAGAGAATAAGCAGGAGGGAATTTAAAGTCCACGCTGAGCAAGGAGTCCACTGCTATACTCAATCCCAGGACCCTGGGATCATGACCTGAGCTGAAGGCAGATGCTTAACCCACTGAGCTACCTAGGTACTCCCTGTTAGCTGTTTCTAAAGGAAAAAATTTATAAACCAATAAAAAAGAAAAACATATTCTTGAGACTTATGTACTATTAATTTATGAACCTTCCATATAGTCGCCAAAGAGATGTTTCCAGATTCTTACATGCATATATGAAAATTTGTTCCTTACCCTTACCCTCATATTCTCTTTTACAGATGTTCTTGTTGTAAATATAAAGCTAAATTTAGCTTCATAAAATTTAGGATTGTTGAACACTTTAAGTGGCACTCATAAAGTGTCACAGACTCTACAACACGAACAGGCAGCTTGGTTTTTGACAGCTGGAGCAATCTTGAAAGAAAAATATCAAACTCTTCTCCTACTCCCTCAGTTAAAATAAGCAATGCTATGATTACTGGTTTCTTTCTGTACCATACATTGTACCAGGGGTTGTACAAACTGGATCTCAATTCAATGTCTAGGATTCATTCGGTCTCTTTTCCCCTCTTCTCAGCCAAATGCTGAAGTCAAGTCACTTTTTCTCTGCAACCTCTTCATTTCTAGCCAGTCACAGTTAACACACTGTGATCTGATTGCCAACTTAAGGACAGAACAGAAATAGTTTTTTTGCAGTTACAAAACATCCTATTTGCAAAAGTAAATGGGGGGGGCAGCGCCTGGGTGGCTCAGTTGGTTGAGAGACTGCTTTCGGCTCAGGTCATGATCCCGGAGTCCTGGAATCAAGCCCTGCATCAGGCTCCCTGCTCGGCGGGAAGCCTGCTTCTCCCCCTCTCACCCCCCTGCTTGTGTTCCCTCTCTGGCTATGTTTCTCTCTGTCAAATAAATAAATAAATAAATAAATAAATAAATAAACAAATGAATGAATAAATAAATAAATAAATAAATAAATGATTAAAAAAAAAGTGAATGGGAAATTTTGGCCCTTTACTGACTCTCTCTGATGCATATGACACTGTTGATCCCTTATACTTAAATTCTCCATGGACTTGATTTTTCTGTATGCTTGTGGATCTCCTTGCCATCTTTATACTTTCTTTGCCTGCCTGTTAAATTCCTCATCTTCTGCTATATTATAGTGTTTTCCAAGAGCATCTATTCTACAAGCATGATATGAATCATTTCTTCTGCTCACATTACTTTATTTTTCATATCCTTGTCATTTCTAAATTTCTGATCCCAGATCACACTTCTCCCTTGAGTTTCAGAATTGAATATCTCATTCTCTCCCATGTTATTTTTAGAAGCTTCTACTTTAAAAGTTAATGTATTGGCAAAAAATAAAAATACGAATAGAATCAAGCATTGGTAGATAAGAAGCACTGCAACTCTAATACGCTGGTGGAAATATAATATGCTACAATGGCTTTGAAAAACTTCTGGCATATTGTTAAAATTTAAACATATACTGGTTAAATGACCTTATAATTACATGCTAAATTTTTACCCGAGTACAAAAATGTCCACACAAAGATTTATACATGAATATACAAAACAACTTTACTTGTAATCCAAAACCTGGAAATAACTCAAATATATACCAACAGATAAATGAATTAACAAATTGTAGTATATCTACACAATGGAATGCTGCAAAGTCATAAAGAAAGAATACACAATTAGATACACTCAGATATATGATTGAATGTCAAATACGTATGGTAAGAGAAAAACAGACACAAATAGTACAGACTGAATGATCCCTTTATAAAAAATTCTTGAAATTATAAATCTCATTTATAGTAACAGAATATAGACCAGTACTCACCTGCTGCTAGAAGTTGAGTAAAATTGACTGTAAACTGGCATGAGCAAACTTTTAAAATAGTTAAATTTTACTATATGTTGTTATGTCTCAATAAAAATGATTTAAAAATTGAATTCATTGGCATCTCATCTCACACCAGTTATTTTTCATTTTCCATATAAATCTCATGACTCCACAATTTACATAGTCATCCAAGATAAATGCTCCCTAAATCCATTCTGTCTTTCATTCCCTGTCTGGTTGTCAAACTCTTCCATCTATGCCATATGAGTATTTCCTAGATGTATCAAACCCTGTGTCTTTACTTCCTTTCTTCTACAGATGCTTCTCTCTCAAGGTACACACTCATTTGGTCCGTATAGAACTGATGCTTACCCACTGCTCATCACATTTTAGACAGAGCCCATTATATTGCTTTATCAAATTGGCCACATAATGTAGTTCTAGTTGGGAAAATTAAAACTTTATTTACCACTTCTTTCCCTGTCTTATTGGAATTATTCAAAAGGCATTCCCTTTTCATGAGGATCATCCCTAGATAGGGTAATGTAACTCTAGAAGTTGTGAAAAATGTTACCAGTCAGTAAATAAAATATATTGGGGCACCAGGGTGGCTCAGTTGGTTAAGCAACTGCCTTTGGCTCAGGTCATGATCCCGGAGACCAGAGATCAAGCCCCACGTTGGGCTCCCTGCTTGGCGGGAAGCTTGCTTCTCCCTCTCTCACTCCCCCTGCTTGTGTTCCCTCTCTCGCTGTGTTTCTCTCTGTCAAATGGATAGATAAAATCATATATATATATATGATTTTCCCTCCTTTTTCAGAATTAAATGAGAATAAGGCATTGGATACATTGAAGTAAAGTTCAATATTCTAAACTTATTACTAATTAGCCTGTTTGGAGACTGTGACTTCAGCACTACAGTCAGATAAGCTTGTAGTACCTTCTCACAATTAGATTTACCTGCCCAGGCACTGGCACCTTTGTACAATTAAGTTGCCAGTCTGCTATGAAAGACCAGAAACTGCCACAGTGAAATAATGACAAAATAAGAAAAACTGGAGTGAACCTTTTCGATAGTAGACAGTTATGAAATAGAGAGGTTACTGAGTTAAACATACTCAATTCCTTCTTGCTGGAACATTTGTAAAGTAAGTCCCTCGTCCCCCTGAGGAAAAAATTAATAGAATGTGGAGATAATAAGGAAGTATTCCTCCCATATGTCACCCCATTGGGGATTAGAGAGGATATATTAAAATATGAAGTATGGGGAATAAATGCCCCAGCCCAGCCCCAGTTCACATTCCCTCTGAACTTTTTCCTGGCATGCAACAGAAGGAAATAACCCATTTGGGAATGAAGGCAACATAGAGAAAAGAGTACCAGAGTAATTGTGCAGAAAAGACAAATTCCTGATGGCATTGTTTGAACATCTGAATCCAGACTCAGTGGTCCTTTATATTACAGTTCCCTAGCTCCTATACAAAGAGGATGGGGTGGCCTCTAATACTGTAGATGAGAGGAGAGTATATGTTGGATATCTTCCACGTAAAGACACAACTGGTTGTCTTCTAATACACAACCCCACAACTGCCAGCTAAGGTGCCTGTGCACTCCTGTGCACTAAGGAGGCTCTGCATCCCATTGACAAGTATCAGTTTGAAGTAATGCACATTCACCACTTTCATGCATGACTTCATGGCATACTAGGAGTCCAAGCTGAGCTGGTTGGGGACTGCTGAAGGCCCTGTGTGTGGAAGACACTTACCTGTGGGATAAGAACAGGGACACTGTACAATTTGGATAACTGACAGTTGATGATAGTCTTTGCTAGGGGCAAAGGATTCTAATTTTCCACTGTTTTTAAGATACAAACTATTTTTACTTAAATATGTATTTTTAAAAATTTTAAAATATAACTTAATAAGCAGACAAATATCAGGTGCTTGTTAATACTGGTGAAAAACATCAATGGGAAAAATCATGAATCCAGTATACATATCAATGACATTTGAAGAACACTGTATAATTAAATTAAATCTCTGCACCACTATCTCCTCCCTTTTTACATGAGAGACTAATAAGATACTTATTGCTGCTAATCAAATAAATTTGGCTCTATCGCCTGCAAACTATTAAGCTAGTTTTATGCTAAAAAAAAAAGGGACTTTCAACCTCACAACCCGGAGTTATATCTGTGCAACTCATATTGGCTTTAAAATAAAAAAACAAGGTATCACTGATATATCCATAGGTTGATACAGTTCACCAGAGCGCATATATAAATTTCTCAATTTTATAATCTTTATTCCTTTATCGAAAAATATTGGTAGAATCGTATTATCTTATGGGGTCCTATGAGAATTAAATGATTAATGAACTAATTAGTGAATAATCCTTGTAACAGTATCAGACAGATGGCAATCAATGCAATGTTTGTCAAATAAGATTTATAAAGTCTCCTCTCTCAGACACATACACAACTTTCAGGTTAATATTTTTGAAGAAAAAAATAAAACTGTTTATCATATCCCTGTTCAGTAATTACTTCTCTGGCCACTAGAATAAGATCAAATACCTTGGCTGCAAGGCTGCACACAACTTGCCTTATCAAAATATTTATCCAAATCCGTAGTACATATGGAGAGAAACTGTCTAGTCAATACAGAATAATGATGCGTTCCTTTTTTACACAATCTTTGCCAAATTTATTTCCTTCCACAGTTTTACATGCTGGTTTCTTCCTGAAAGTTATTCTCTAGTATCGTCTGCCTATAAAATTCTGCTCTTCATGCAAGACTTACTTTGATTTTAACATGCTTTCATGAAAAACATTTTGGTTGATCAAACTTGGGTGATCACTCAGTACTTTGGTTAATATATTTGAACCTATGTGTATATTTGCCTTTTCTCACAGTACTTTTAGTTTAGGGTCTATTCTCATGTTGTATATTCTGAATTGAATGAAGTGCCCTTTATAAAAAGGTTTTCAAAGAATTTTAATGATGATACTACCACCACCACTTCAATTTGGCACCTTCAGGATCTCCCTGGCCTCTGTGCATGATGAAGTTTAGGTAAATTTAGTATGAATTTTACTAAATGTGATTTAAAATAGACTTTAACAGATTTGAGAGAATAAAAATTAAAGACAAACCAAATAGAGAAAAATGATAAATAATGTAACAGTGTTCTGGGGCACCTCGGTACTCAGTCGGTTAAGCATCTGACTTTCGATTTCAGCTCAGGTTATGATCTCAGGGTCCTGGGATGGAGCCCTGAGTCAGGCTCTGTGCTTGAGATTCTCTCTGTCCCTCTCCCTCTGCCCTCCCCATGCTCATTCTCTCTTTCTCTAAAATAAATAAATAAAATCTTTTAGAAAAAAAATAATGTAACAGTGTTTTACACTTAGTATAGAGAAGAAAGCATACTAAGGATCACCCTGGATGTTTGAGCTACTGAACATATATAAAATCATGCACCAGATATTTAGGGAATACATGCTATTTCAAGCAAAAATATAGTAGTTTTAACACATTACCATATACAGTACTAGATCACAAAGCACATTTCAGTGAAACCAAAATATCAAGACCAGGCAGGCCATATACTCTAACAGATCAGCAATGAACTTGACCAGCAAAATGATGCCACTTTCTTTTGGAGTAAACATTTAGTGTGGTATGGCAGGGATGTCATTAAAAATCAGTGGAGAGGGCAACCCTATTGGGACCCTCTCACTCTTGAGAGCTTTTCTGTGTCTTTACTTAGTAAACTTCTCTTTTCTCACACACACACACACACACACACATTAGTGGAGAAAAGATGGACCCATTGATAAATTGTACTGGTGGAAGTGGACACCATTTGGATAGAAGAAAATGGATTCCCCATCTCATTCTGAAAATAACTTAAACAGCAAAACTTTAACAACTTACTAGAATATAGAGCACAATGTATTTCTGACCCTTATAAGGAAGGATTTCTTAACCCAAGGATTAAATGCATAAATAAGAAAAAAAATACTGATTTATTTCAAAATACTAAAAATTAAAATTTGTGGAAATTTAGGGAGAACTTTTTGCCATAGATTCCTATGTAGAATTCATTTAATTTATTAAAAATTAAAATTTTCGGGGCGCCTGGGTGGCTCAGTTGGTTAAGCGACTGCCTTTGGCTCAGGTCATGATCCCGGAGACCCGGGATCGAGTCCCACATCGGCTCCTTGCTCAACGGGAAGCCTGCTTCTCCCTCTCTCACTCCCCCTGCTTGTGTTCCCTCTCTCGCTTTGTTTCTCTCTGTCAAATAAATAAATAAAATCTTAAAAAAAATTTAAAATAACCCCAATTCAACAGTTGATCTCTCATTGTCCTATTTCATTTGTACTTGTGCTTTCCCTCTTTAAAAAAAAAAAAATTTAAAATTTTAAGTTCAGTGAGTAAAGACAATGAACTCAATGGAACATGGATAAAGGATATACAAGCAAGTCACAGAAAGAGAGACATAATAGTTAAATATGTGAAATAAATATACATATATGTGCTCAAATTGAATAGAATAAGAATAAGGAAAGCGTAAGTAGTAGTTCCATTTCACATCTGTTAGACTGACAGATATGTAAAGTCCATTAATATTAGCTGTAAGTGAGAATGTAAGTGAATGGCATCCCTTATGCACTGCTCACAATAGTAAAAATTGGAATGACTGGGGCATCTGGGTGGCTCAGTCGGTTAAGCATTTACTTTCCCCTCAAGTCCCAATCCGAGGGTCCTGGGATTGGGTCCCATGTCAGGCTCCCTGTTCCTTGGAGCAGGGAATCTGCCTCTCCATCTGCCCCTTCCCTAACTCATTCTTGCAATCTCTCTCTCGCGCGCACTCTCTCGCTCTCTCGCTCTCTTTCAAATAAATAAATAAAATCTTTTTAAATTTTTTTAAAAATTGGAATGACCACTTCAGAAAATGATATTTAGAAGCATTAAATATGTGCTTTTTATTTATCCAGCAATTCTAATCTGGATTTTAGTGTAACTCTCATACACGTATACAGGAGACAAATGCAAATCTTTTACTACAGTATCATTTGTACTAGGAAAAACTTGGAAAAAAAATTAAATGTCTTTCAGTAAAGTAATAAATAAATTCTGGTATATTCATACTGTAGTATTCTATAAGACAGTTAAGAATGAAGTACATTGGGACGCCTGGGTGGCTCAGTTGGTTAAGCGACTGCCTTCAGCTCAGGTCATGATCCCGGAAACCTGGGATCAAGTCCCACGTTGGGCTCCCTGCTCGGCTGGAAGCCTGCTTCCCCCTCTCTCTCTCCTTGCTTGTGTTCCCTCTCTGGCTGTGTTTCTCTCTGTCAAATAAATAAAAAATCTTAAAAAAAAAAAAAGAAAGAATGAAGTACATCTATAAATATCAAGATGGCTAACCTCAAAAACATATTGCTGAGTAAAGGTAGAAAATTGCAAAAGAATATATACAGTATAATAGCAATTATGTAAACTTTATAAACACATAGACTAGTGCCATATATTTTAGGGGACATAATAGATAGTGAAAAATATAATCAGGCATAGAGAGAATAAATAACTCTGGGAAAATGGTTCAAACAGGAGAAAAGAGTGAGATAAGTCAGATGCTTTAACTAGTTCTGTAATATTTTATACTTTACTTAAAAATATGAGGTAAATATATAAAAATAACATTTTATGTCTAAATAATGGGTATATGAAGTCTATCATATATTTAAAAGTAGTAAAACGGAGGGTCAAGATGGCGGAAGGCCAGGTGACCGCATTTCAGGGAGTTCCCTGAAGAGAGCTGAATTCCAACAAAAAAACCACTACAAGACCACCGTGAACACCCATGAAACCAGCCTGAAATGTGATATTTCCCACTTCTGGACCGCCACGAGAGACAAAGAACATCGGCAAAAAGGTAGAAACAAATTGGAGGGT
>PITA01030957.1:0-15876 GCA_004023965.1 Spilogale gracilis
AAGAATTGTGTGTATATTTTGAATTCGTTTCACATACATTTATTCCTAATTTCTTCTCCCTCCTTGGATTGTAGTTTCATATCCATAATGGTGTCTTTTCATGAACAAGGGTTATTAATTATAATATAGTCTAGAATTTTTCTTTTTACTTTGTTTACTTTTTGTAGGCTAAAATAGTTATGGGAAGAGAATGTCAAAAAGTTTTACATTTGAATATTTTTTATTTCAATCTGATTTTCTTTTGTAGTAAATATGTTCCCACACACCAAAGCACAGTACAATGAAAGCCACATTTCTCTTTCATGCAGTCATATCATTTACTTCAATTGTGTTCTTCTCTCCTCCTTGAGATGTCTTTTTCATGATTAGCTTAAGAAGCACTCAGTGTACTTCTGCATGTTTAGTGAGTGAGCAAATCTTAGTGACTTTTGACTGAAATCAGAATTCACATGGACTCTCTCAAGAGCAGAGACTAAGACTCATATCACCGAAAGTTCATTTCTTTAAAATCTGCCTTAGGAGGTCAAACCAAAGACACGCTGTGGCCTTGGCATGTAATAAAACTAAATAGAGCCACAATTTTCTGCTGGGACTACCACAAAGGCATGTTCTCACCACTGACTTCAGAGAACAGTGCCTGTATTTTCTGCCCTATGACACTGTTGTTTGCACTAGCTTCCTGTTTCAGCTGTAATAGTTCTTTGAACATGAGGGAGAACAGTCCTCCTCCTCCGACTCTCCTAGGGTTATGCTCAATGAGGAACTTTCCATGGCAAAATTATAGTTGGGATCTAGTGTCACAGCTCTGTATATTATTGCACCATTTCTATAAGGCTAAGCCTTCCCAAAGATGGCTGCGTAGACCAGGACTAAAGACCCAATACATAATATACAGGAGACCATTTTTTCAATTCCCTGACTTGGTCCTGGGCCCAGCCTGCATGGGCTCTCACTTCCCCGTTCCAAGTTGATCTCAGTGGTCAGAGCCTTAGCTGCCTTTCTCTGCTACAGTGCTATGGTCAGGGAGGGCCCCTGTAATCTGCCAGACACATTTCTATAACTTTAAATTTTAAAGAGAAACGTGGGATCTTGATTTCCTTTTTTTTCTAAGGCCCCTGAGCAAATATACAATTGTTCCTAGTTAATCTTCAATAACATTCAAGCGTAGTACATAAATAATTTGCCATTAAAAAATTGAAGGTCTACCTGCCTTCAGAAAAAAAAAAAAATTGGCATAGGAAAGAGCCAGCTTGTATTTCTTGACAATAGCATCTGTCACTTAGACTCACTTCCTGAGAGTAATGAACATGATAAAAGGGTTGGAGTCAGTCTCTGTTCATCGCCTAGAGCACCTATTAGGTGTAGACCCCGTACTGTTATGTAAATGAATAGATACAGTTTTATTCCTCCACAGAGGAAGGTTAGGCATTAGTTTCACAAGATACCTAATGTTTGTGAAGTTCCAAAATTCATTATATCTGATACAGCATGGCAGGTAAATTGATAGAAAATTAATTGGAAGACAGTTGCAAACATAATAGCTCAGTGGAAACATCCAGAATCAATTAATCAAACTGCAGCTCGTTTTAATAGGACCTACTCTAACCCTGGAAAGTCGTTGAAATCTTTAATTAAGCTTTCAAGCTCGATACTATTTACATTGGCTGTGTTCTCCAGAATAGTTCTTAAAATAAGAAGTTATGAACTTGAAACCTAATGGTAAAGCAAAAATCCTCAACACATGTATGACAAGTATGTTTATGTTTAATTAGACATTTTTCCTGGTAATTTAAAAAACATAGTTTAAGACCATTTGCTTAAAGGGGTGCCTGGGCGACTGAGTCAGACCCCTGCTCAGCATGGAGTCTGCTTCCTCCACCCCCCGCCGCTCTGTCCCCCATCCCTGCTTATGCTCTCTCACACGCTCGCGCTCTCTCTCTCAGATAAATAAAATCTTTTTAAAAAAGCTATTTGATTAGGTAAACATTACCTCTTCACAAGTACACAATTCAGAAATCCTGTTTGCAAGGCTGGATATTGATTTTCTTCTATTACAAATATATGTATTTCATAAATATATGTGGGGTTTTTTTTGCTCTCAATATCCCCCAACCTTCTTGTCTACCAGGTACCTATTTCTCCCATTAACATCATGTGTTTCCCTGTCTAAATCTACCACTAGACCATGAGCTCTATGAAGGCCCATCAGTTGCAGATAATTCTGTACCTCCCATGGCAGACAGCATGCCCAGCGAAGAGCTCCTAAGTAGAGCTTGCAGAACTGAAATGCTATTCAAACCAAAAATGATCTAAGGAATAGAAGAAAATGAAAATGATCTTTTTGACCATCTTTTGGTGGAGAGACACAATTTTCAATAAAAGACCAATTATAGGTTCTCCCCCTTTCCCGCCTCTAATTGAGTGTGTTTAGTATTTCCTCAGCTGTGCCCATTGGGGTCTGTCCCTGGAATTCTCTATGCCTCTAGTTCCTCATCATCTAGAAAAGAATAAAACAAATAAGAATAAACAAGCTGGGGCAGATGAAAAGGAATTGTATTCAGCTGTTGGACTCCCACATTATTCAGTCATTATAGTGTCATTGGCAAAGGGAGTTCAACTCCTAAAGCAGAGAGACTGGCTGCTTCTGAGTGATTAATGCTTAACCTAGCATGATGTAACATTACTGTGTACTATAAAGGATCTATCATGATTTAAAGTACTATAACATGAAATAAATTAAATACACCAGGAATCCACCTGTAATCCAGACTTCCCAGCCCCTGACCCTCATCCAAAGGGTTCCTGGGCCAAAACTAAAAGCAAGTTCCTTATCCAACAAAGAAAATTCCAACAGGAATGCTAAGAGTCTTAACTCTGAGCTCTCACCATTCTATTGAGCTGAGTTAGCAGAGTGTGAGAGTAAGGACGTCTGAAGCAGAGGTGAGTGGCAGTTTTGATGTGGAAGGAAAAGAAGAGTTCTGAGAATTAGGGGAGAAGAGAGACTTCAGGAATGGAAGGAGACTGAGTAAATATAGGAGGAAGGAAACAAGAAGATTGTCAGCTATTCTGAGACTCTGGGATGAGATTAAACTCTGCCATGCCCACATAAACTGGAATTGGAATATGTCTGGCTCCACAGCACGCTGCATCTGGATTTAGGGATCAGGTCATGATCCAGGAGACCCGGGATCGAGTCCCACATCAGTCTCTCTGCTAGGCGGCGGGAAGCCTGCTTCTCCCTCTCTCGCTCCCCCTGCTTGTGTTCCCTCTCAGGCTGTGTTTCTCTCTGTCAAATAAATAAAATCTTTAAAAGAAAAAAAAAAACTATCAATCCATTTCACAGTTATTTTGCATGAAACTAAAATGTAGCCTTATTTTGTTCTTTGAAAAAAATAAACCTCCCTGATTTACATTTTAACAAATCGTTTTTAGAAAACCAATATGTAACAAATTCAACCTTTGGAAAAAGTTGAATTCATGTTTTATCTTCTTGAATTCTCTGAATATTCTGTCACAAATTGTGTTCCCCAAATTATATTGACTCATCCAGTTTTGCCCATTCCCTGGAAGGCCACAGCTTTGGCTGTTCTCTCTTGAGGCCTCAGTTTTATCTGGTCTTGAAATCCTGAATACAACACCGAGGAACATGTTTCCACTTGTGGTATTTCCTTTTTAGGTGGAACGGCCACCAGGCAGAGGGGCTTTCTGGGCTGCATTCGGTCTCTGCAGTTGAACGGAATGTCCCTGGACCTGGAAGAAAGAGCTAAAGTGACACCCGGAGTGGAGCCGGGTTGTAGAGGGCACTGCAGCAGTTACGGAAAGTTGTGTCAGAATGGAGGGAAATGCAGAGAAAAGCTCAGCGGGTTCTCCTGTGACTGCACCTTCTCTGCGTACACAGGGCCATTCTGCTCCAAGGGTAAGTATAGCATGGGGTATCCTAACAGAGAACCCATCCAGTACGAAGACAACATCTTGTGGTCATTTTCTGGGTAGCTAATTTGAAACAAAAATAGTTCCATCTCTGGTTTTGTTGTTGTTGTTGTTTTGTTTCTTGTTTTTTGTTTTTTTGTTTGTGGGGGGTTTTTTTGCAATTTTGTCTTAATTCCATTTCATTTCTTAGACATTTGCCTCAATTCCTAAAAAAAATAGTATCTATTAATCATAAAGCCTCTCAAGTTGCCTCTAGATGTCTTAAAGTGTTGGCTGCTTAATCTGCTTTTTTCTATTCTAATACTACTCCTCGTAAGTAGTATGGCTGTCAACAACCTGTCCCATGGGGCAGCATTCTATTTTAAAATCTTTAAAGGCATTATTGTTATTTTTGCTGAAGATGGTCAACCATGAAAGAAGATTTAGGAAGTATTGTATTTTGGTTTTTGCCAAACACATATTTTTCCAAGAATAAAAATAACTTTTCCATTAACTATGCATGTGTGACAAAATAGAGATACTCGGGCACTTTACTCTATGATGTGGCCAGTATCTGTGAAGAAAAATAGTGGAATATTTTTCAGTTTGTCTTGTTCACACACCTATGTTATGGAAGAAAGAAAGAACTGAGTGTAGTATTAAGTGTTCTGGAAGGACTTCTCTGAATACACAAATATTTGTTATGCTTTCATAGTTGCTCCTAGAAAACTGTCATCATGTTTAATTCAGTTGCTTTATTTGAGTGTGTCTGGACTACTGAACCTTTTCCTGAAGGAGGCTAACAAAAATTGCCTCCAAATTGAAGCAACTCCTGCTTTGCAAAGAAAACCTTTGGAATTATTTCATGAAAAGTAGATTAAAAGTCATTACTTTTTATCAGAACTAAGTTATAGGGGCACCTGGGTGACTCGGTTGGTTGGGCGACTGCCTTCGGCTCAGGTCATGATCCCGGAGACCCGGGATCGAGTCCCACATCGGGCTCCCTGCTCGGCTGGAGGCCTGCTTCTCCCTCTCTCACTGCCCCTGCTTGTGTTCCCTCTCTGGCTGTATTTCTCTCTATCAAATAAATAAAATCTTTAAAAAAAAAAAAAAAAGAACTAAGTTATAATTTCAAGTCAACCTGTGATAATGACTCACACACCACTGCTATCATTCTAGGAGGCTGTTTACATTTAGAGTTAGGGGACGCCTGGGGGCTCCGGGGTGGGTTTAATGTCTGACTCTTGATCTTGGCCAGTCAGGTTTTGGTCTCAACATCGTGAGTTCTAAATAAAGTTAGAACAAAGACCACCTCTTCCCAAGTACTTGTCTTTCCTTTCTGAATCGAAATAATTTCTAGTTCAGCTTGCTAACTGCAATCAAGAATACTACTCTGCATCTGTGTATCGTATTGCATACAGAAGTGTATTACATATAATAAAAATAATAAAACAAGCAACCAGAAACACTCTTCAAGTGCAGAGTGGGTGGAAATGTTGTTCTGTCATCCTGTGAGCCTCATTTACAACTCAGATTCCACAACTGGTCCTTTATGGAAATGGAGAGAAGCAGAGTTCAAGGATCCAGCTCTAATTTTTCCTCCAGTATCCTCCTCATTTTCATACATATATAAATAAATATGTGGTGTGTCTGTGTGAATTTGAAATATTAATCTCATATAAGTAAAGTACGACACTTTTGTAAATGTAAAAGAGGCTGGCTAGTTCCTTACATTTATCACTGCTCCAGACGCCTGTTGCCCTCTCTTACATTAACGCTGGCCTTAGCTTGTTTTCATGGGGCATAATAAATAGGGGAAAGTGTTTAGGGAAAAAGAAGCATTTCTGCCTGTTGATCCTGGAAGGTAAGAGGACCCCTCAAACTTCCACCATTCCTATTACAGGAAGACTAGCGTATTCTAGCTACAAAATAATAGATGGGGCTAAAAATTTAAATAACAAAATGGATGGCAAGGGAGATAAAAGCCAAGAAACCTGGTTTGTGTCTGAAGTCAGAGAAGAGGACATTATGCTTTTAATTATAAGGTTAGCTAGCAAATTAATTACATATATTTCTAACATAAAGTCACTTCAAGGACCATCATAAAAGCCCTATTAATTTTTTGTGGTTTGGAGCTACTTGTGATATCTATACAATTGGTTATTTTTAATTAAAAATATCCGTATAACTGAAACAAGAACCTTGTACTTAACTTTTTTAACATGAAATGTCTGTATCATTTCAGAGATTTCTGCATATTTTGGATCTGGCTCATCTGTGATTTACAATTTTCAAGAAAATTATTCCTTAAATAAAAATTCCAGCTCCCACGCTGCTTCATTTCATGGCGATATGAAACTGAGCAGAGAAATGATCAAATTTAGCTTTCGAACCACACGAGCACCAAGCTTACTGCTTTATGTGAGCTCCTTTTATAAAGAATACCTTTCAGTTATCATTGCCAAAAATGGTGAGTGCTTTTTAGCTGAGAGAGAGAGAAAATTGAATTAGAATGTTACATTAGTAATAAGATAAATTGTTCTCATGTTCTTGTCACTCCGACTAGGAACAGGAAGAGAAGTGTGCCTGTTTTTTGTATTCAGTTTTGTTTTTCAATACCATCCTATAAATTTCATCTAAGAGGACTATTTAAAATTTTAAGATAGCTTTAGCTTGTTATCATTTTATAATTTCACATATTCAATGTTAATTTTTTTATTCCTATAAAATACTTACCATATTTCGTTATTGCTAGAAGCTCTTTGCTATTCCATATAATATCAATGTCAATTTTGTGCTTCCTTTTGAAAGAAGATGCCTATTTGTATATAATAAATCCTTCAATTAAAAGTAGAAAAATTTTGAGGGAATGTTAACAGCCTTGTGTTATATACAGGAAAAGATCCACAAAGTCATCTGTTGATTCTAATGGTCAACAATGAAATAGTCCTGGGAAATGCTGGTACATCAGTGCAGGGAAACGGCATGTGGATTAGGACATGTGTATGTTAGCGAAGCCTTGTCACTTGCTGATGTTTTTTCTCCTCCCTATATCCAGATTAAAGATAACAATTCTGTAGATAAATCATCTTAGTGAGGAAAATAAATTTATGAACTTGAATATATCATCTCAACTCCAACAAATATGGCCCAAGGGCACTGAACACTAAAATAAAAATAATATTGTTGAATAAGTATATTTATCTTTACTGTCTATCTTTTGAGCTTGAAGCTTATCTATACATTAGGATATTTTCTTTGCTAAATTGGAGCTACCTTGTGAAATAAATTAAATTGGCATCTTTACAGGCAGCTAAGTGAGGTATTAATTCTCATGGTAATATTGGCCAAAAACCATTGATTTCATCCTAATCTTGTTCCAAAATCTGTGACTGTGACCATGTGGAAATATTTTTCATCTTTAGTGAAACTCCATTTGCTTATAAAAATTCCATTATCAATTGCATTTTACGAGTGGCAGGTGTATTTTTTTTTTCCACAGAGGAGATTATGGATGCATGTTAGTGCAGTATTCCACAACAGTTTGCCATTTCCTAGCATACCAAGATGTGTATTTTTAAGTTAGAGGCTAGTATAGAGCTTTGCTTATGCTTAACTGCATATCTGACTTCTAGGAGAAAAAGATTTGCAGGAAAGACTGCTTACTGGCAACATGCTTGGTCTTGATCTTGAATATAGTGCAATTTGACATAGAAGCTGACTTCCAAGAATTATGAGGAAAGGAGACATCCATTAAGCTACTGTAAATTTTCCACCAGAAATTGATAGCTAAAAAGAGTACTCTGAGTTTTTATAAGTAGCTCTTAAACTACAATTTTAACTAAAAATATAACTTCTCTTCCCTACTTTAGGAAGTTTACAGATTAGGTACAAGCTAAACAGATATCAAGAACCTGATGTCGTTAACTTTGATCTCAAAAACATGGCGGATGGGCAGCTTCACCACGTAGAGATTAACAGAGAAGAAGGAGTGGTCTTTGTAGAGGTAATATAATAAATGCAACAGAAGGGGTGGTTACAGTTATGATTCCCCTGCATGAAGGACTGTCGGCAGAATTATGATAATGAATAGACTGAAGACATCCTTCCAGTGCTGCTCTTGCACAGACCATAGACAGACTGCCATACGTGGTCTAGTTTTAAAGGGATAAAGATTCTGTCCAAGATATAATTGATATTTGATACCCAAAATGCCAAATTGTCCTCATTTGTCTTACATCATTCAGGAGGGAAAGCTTTATTTTTTATACATGGTTTATTTTATCATACATAGTAGGGGTATTACTGCTCTCATGAAACCAATAGAATTGTTCACTGTACCATTTTTTGAAGAAAAGCACAAATGTTTTGGCCCTCTACATAGAGGGAAATGTCCTAGCTGAATGACTCAAGTGAAAAAAACCAGCCAAGGTAGACGTTTCAAGGTGAAAATAACTCCTATTATTATTATTATTATTATTCATTTTATCAGTTTTGGATTTCTCATATAGTGGAGAAAATTAAAATGATATAAGGGGATAGAAGATGGGGTGCACTGGTATCTGAGGGTCAAATAGAAGGTTAAGAAAATGTCATTCACCTCTGTAAATGGCTCTTTAAGTTTTGTTTTTTATAATCTCTGGGACCATACTAACAATCGCCTATTTTATCATTTTCTTTTGTCTTCCTTGGCTTTCTGTCCTCTTCCCAACAAAATGGATCCATCTGGCTGTTTGCACCTCATGTGCTAATTCTATAGATTGATGAGAATGCAAAGAGACAAGTCCACCTGTCATCAGGTACAGAATTCAGTGCCATCAGGTCTCTTGTACTGGGCAGGATTTTAGGTGAGTAAAGGCACAACCTTCCCCTAATCGTGACGCATAAAGATCAGAAGAATCGTATTCCAAATATGCACCCGCACACACAGGCCACACACAAATTCATCATGCCAAAAGAAACCCCCAGTTTTATTTTAAGTACGAAATGTGTGATAATCAAGGCAAAAACCCTTACCTTCTCAAAGGTTTATGTAACTGTGTGCGTGGCCCTTTGATAATAATGCCACTGTGGTCTGCACGTAATGAAACATGAGATCGTTCTCACACTTCAAAAATATCAAAAGGTAAAGGTAGAAGTAACAGACCATATATCCATCACCTGCCAAATACGCAGGCTGTCATCTAATGACCAAACGGGGACTTGGCCTAAGAGAGAAGGGAGGGGAGAGCAAGGGCTTTTCTTCAAGGTTTGGGTATCTGCTTTGGGTTCTGGCTTGGATCCTGTTGGCCTTGTTGAAAGGTGGTAGTATGTCGCCACTCTCACTGGAACCCAGCGTCTACTGAAATGTCTTGTGGTTATTTGTATCCACCAATTACTTCTGATCTAGCACTCAAGTAGAAGCATACGCTTGACATTTTAACATCAAAATATATATACATTTCTTTAATACTTGCCAACAAAGACTAAGTGGAAAGGGGTGCAGCACGTTTTGAAAGGGTTTTCTTTTTAGTTATAGGTGAATTATAAAAAAGAGTGATGCTTCATGATTTGGTGGGGGTAGGGGGCCTCTTGTAGTCTGATGTTCATCTCTTGGTTGATATTTGACGTTAACCTGGAATATTTCACCTTGGAGAGTAAATGGAATCTTTTATTTTTTGAATTTTTCAGTTATTTGCACCTTGATTAATCATTCCTTACATTTCCTGAACATAATCTCAGAATCCTGAGAATGTTTGATTAAACTCATGGGTGAGTGATCAAAATATTGGCCCTTGAGAAGGTTAATAGTTAAATTTATAAATATGTTTAGGTTTCCTAGGACTATGATGAGCACCAAAAGTGTGTGCTTTCAATTCTCCAGGCAAACAGGGGAAGTATGAATTGCAATGCTCCCTCAGTATGCTAGAGTGGACATGTACAAAATACTTCTTAGAGATTTGGAAACTTACTTGAAAAATTCCAAGTGAGTTTCATCATGTAAATTATGTAAATTCAACTATAGTAATAAAAAAATCAAATAAATATAACAGATCCTGATCTCAAGAGTTCTTCAGTCTAGCAATGTCTGAAATGAGGCATTACATAAAAATGTAAAATACAGGATAGAAAATTTTAACAGTCATGCATAATGTTAATATAATCATATTTTTGAAGAAATAAAATCTTCAAATTTAATGCCACAGTTACTGATGAAAATACCTTTTGTGAGGAGAAATATGTTAAGTATATTATAAAACAATTGGGAAACTTATCTGCATTCTATTAGGAGGATTGTATTAAGCAAACAGTAGAATAATAACATTTATTATATAAATATTTATTTCCCTTTTTGTAAACGAGAAGGGAGATTAGTAGGGAGTTAAAGATGTTAATGTTTTTATTCAAGAATTGCATATTATTAAAATACCTGTCACTGACACTGAAAAATAAGATTAAAGAGTCCAGATTCAGCAATGAACTTTATAGTCTGAATCAACTCATTCTCCTAAAGTGTAGGTAAGAATTTATATGGCCTGTATCTAAGGTTAAGATCTTGATCAAGGACCAAGGACTAACGTTCTGTTCAAGTCATTTGTAAATCAAAGGAGAATAATAATTTATGGTCAAATTTGGTGTGGTATATGAATTTCCAATTAAATATGTGTAGTATATTATTATATTTTAATACAGTGTTAATTTATAGTAAAATGGTTGCTAAAGTAGAACTATTAATTTTCCAAAAATCATTCAATCTTGGAGTTTCTCATTATGTTAGGCTGGGTCTTCCAAGAAGCAGTTGCCAAGGCAAAATCAACCATGTGAAGATTTTATTCAGGGAACACTTATAAAAAAGAAAGTGGGGGAGGAAGCTGGCCAGGAGTGGCAGAGCCATCAGATAGCCATGCAACTCTGCCTCCTGATGAAGGAAAGAGAGAGAGAGGGAAAATTAGAAGTATCTTGGAAGTCTGTGCACTCTCAGAAGGGTTAAGCAGGCTTTGGGGAGCCCTTGAGTCAGCCAGCCATCAGAAGAATCTCCTGTTTCCCAAGAATGAGCCTGGCTTAGGAATCCCTGCTGTGATCAGCCTCTGCCAGGAGCCACCCACAGGAAGCATGGCCGTGGCCCAAATATAAAGATAGGTTTCAGAGCCTGGCAACTGGGCACGTTGGTCAATTACTCTCCTCTAGTTGGAGGTCTACAAGGACTTTGTCAGTGGCCTCTCGTTTATCAAATATGTTTTTCCATTTGGAAGATCATTTATTTAGCACATACTTTGTGATCACCTGTAGTGTACACAGAGAATGCCATCCAGCAAGGTGGGTATTGCATCTGCCCTCACAGAGTTTATGTTTAGTGGGCATACATACAATTGTCACACATGTTGTCCCTATGTATCCAACTGAGTATAATGAGCCCTATATCACTTTAGATAAAATAGTTCCAAATTATTCTCTAAATAAAAATGAGTTAAGATATTTGTGCCATTTTATGATTTCTGAATATTTCTTCTAAGGGAGCAGAATATAAACATTCACCAATCGTTTTTTTATTTTGTTTTGAGTTGTCATTTGTCTGTCTTTTCAACCAAAGCCTGAAGGATATGACCATTCACTGCCATTTTAGACGGAATCCTAGAAACAAGGACATATTTTCCTTCTTTGAAATTTCTCCATTACTTTTTCTTAAATTTAGGAAGAACTGTAGAGATGATTTTGGATTATTGTCACTGTGAACAAACATTACTAGGAGATACTCAAAAGGAAAGTAAATTTTAGAAATAATATCAAACTGTATAATGACAACATGGAAAGCATCTCTAACTCCTGATTACATTTAATTTAAGGTCTCAATAACTTTGACAGTAATAATCAGCAGTAGTTGAAAGCTATGGTGGAAAGATCAGGGTTTTAGCCAACCGGCTTAGGTCAGATCCTCCTACAATCAAGAGAACATTAAATCTGCTCTTCATATTCATATCTCCCTGTAAGATTAAGCTCTGAATTCTGTATCTAGATACTTTAAAATGTTGTAATAGACTTATGATTTATTTTAGTAAAAACTGAATGATTATTTTCACTTACTGTGAGCAGTAGCTTTTGCGTAGTAGAGGTCTAGATCAGTAGTGATTTTTCGGGGCGCCTGGGTGGCTCAGTCATTTAAGTGTCTGCCTTCAGCTCAGGTCATGATCTCTGGGTCCTGGGATTGGAGCTCCGCATCAAAATGAATAAA
This sequence comes from Spilogale gracilis, assembly GCA_004023965.1. Lineage (NCBI taxonomy): Eukaryota > Metazoa > Chordata > Mammalia > Carnivora > Mephitidae > Spilogale > Spilogale gracilis. The sequence goes on from PITA01030957.1 coordinate 12,119, forward strand.
TAAAATCTTTTAAAAAATAGTGATTATTCCTCTCTTCTGAGGACACAGAGCCAGGAGGTAGCTCAGATCACTGCAGTGGACATGAGGCCAGATGTAAGTAATGTCTACAGTCAGCCAGGAAAGGACAATCAGTCTCCACTGAAGAGCTGAAGGAACAATTTCTAGTGTGTCAGGAATCCTTTATGTAAAACTCACTTCAGTGCCTAGAGGTAAGTAAGGAGAAATCAGATGACCTAAGTCCTGAATGTGTAAATATATTGTGATATGACACTTAAGAGAATGGTTATTTTAAAAGCAAATCTTAAAAGAGAAGTACAGCTTAGAACAAGAGCAGTAAGAAATCTACTTAATTCTTTTTCTTCATCAGGTGGATTTTTGAATATTTTAACAATTAAAATGTCATAGACTATCTTTGATGCGTAGAGCGGCTTTAACCTTCTGGATATTATTTCCATAGAATTAATGACATCACTTTGAACTGGCCATACCTAGAAACTTAAAAACACCTTTCTCCTCATCGTGATACAGGAGCATAGATCAAAGTGTCACATCCCAAGCCCAAAGAACACTCAGGCTGCTGAAACAGGTTATCTGATTTTAATAAGAGAGCACATGGTGTGGTTGGGCTCATAAAATCTTGAGGATCTGCTCCATGTAGGAAGGACAGGTTTGCTCCTTTGACAACAATATCGCCATCACGCTTTCATCCGGCAGTCAAACGTAGTAAAACAGATCTCTACTTCCACTTCAAAAAAATACGGAATGATAAAAGCAAAAGTCAGGAATCCCAAATTATATATTAACCAGCTGCCAAATCTAGATACCTTTGCACCATGATAAAACTAGAATAATTGCTAAAATAAAAGAGAGAAGGCAATTGTTTATTTCTTTAATTACTGACATGTTTAAAAAATGTACCTACACCAGGAATAAGTAAAAAAAAATTGTCAGGGAATTATGCTATTGTGTGAGTGACTTTTTTAAAAAGCAGAAATTGATGAAAGAGAAGAGAGAATGAGGTTGGCAGGAGAGTACATACAGGAGCTCTGGGCGCAAAGCAAAGAGATGCTGGCCAGGCCAGCGGAGTGATGAGCTGCGGGACTGCCCCGTGAGAGAAAGAGCAGTGAGATGTGAATTCTGCTAGTGACGTCATTAAGTGTACTAGAAGGTTAGAGCTGGTTTCCATGGCATCATAGTACAATTTGATATTGTTACCTAAAAGTTATCCTCCTTGCTTGATAACTGTTACTAATGTTTGTTAATGAGGATTAGAGTTAAAAATTTGTTCCTGTGGTCCGTTTCCTTTGTAAAAATGAGTATTGGAACACAGAGAGGAAGCAATTTTTTCTTTCCCGTCTTCCTTCTGAAAAGACGGACAGTCCGATGTCATTTCTCTATTAAGTATGTTGTTCACATATATTAAGTACTGATGAGGAAGTGAACAATTCCTCACCAGCTCCTCTAAGAGAACGATTAAATTGAACATTATATAAGAAGAGATGTAATTGATCTGAGGAACTATGCAAGCATAAGTTGCTTTGCTAACTCCTTAAGGTTTCGTTGGGTCACAATGCCACACTTGAAAAAAGAAACGCAGTGAAGACCATTACATAATCTTGAGATTGTGTCAAACCTTTAACAAAAAACGTGCTTACCTCTTGAATGATATAATTTAACCCATTTTAGAATGACTGACAAATCTCTTTTCAAAGGCTGAGTGAAGTTCAGAGCTACTCGCTTATGTCCGATCTGTTGCGGTGCGAGAACCCTACCCCGCAGCCGACTCTCACCTGTCGGTCCCTCGCCACGTGGCCACAACCAGGCTCCACCCGACGCTTGGCTCACGTTCCTCCGTAATTAATAGGCTGCATTACATTCATTTTTACATCCAAAACTCATTGCAAAATGAGGTTCTGAGTTCTGCTTATGGATTGTTTTTATGTTAGAAGAGTCTTCTAAAAGGCTGTGCTGGGCAGTGGCTTTGGTATATTTAGAGGCAATGACCCATAGGGACCATTGATCTCTTCTGAGGCTGCGGAGCCAGGAAGTAGCTCAGATTTCTGCAGTGGAGATTTAGGCCAGATGTAAATACAGTGTGTGGTCAGAGGGAAGAGGGTGTCTACTCCATCTCTTAGAAGAGCTATAGGAATAAATGTCAATCTCAGTGATATTTTATGTAAAACCTGCTTCAAAGCCAAGGGGGTATATAAGACAGTTTGATTATATTACTTAAGGGACCCTGTGATTTTGTAAATGTCTGGTGACACTTAGGACAGGTTACATTCAAAGCAAAAGAGAAATACAGGTCACCCAGAGATATCTAACTATAAATAGCTTCTGTATTAATCAGATTTTCAAGGTTATATATCCGAGCAGTAGGTTTGGTTGGCAGATAAATACCTTTCACGAATAACCGCTTCCCTTATCCATGTAGCATTTGCTGACTGCTTTGCCATTTTACTTTTCCACTAACTCTTGTTTATTGAATCCTGGTCGTAATTGCATATAATGATGAAGATGGCCTGCTGGGCGTTCACCCTGCTGCCCCTCTGATTTATTGCATCAGGTCCTGGAAAGCCTTCTTATCCTTATCTTTATGGGGTAAAGATACCAAGATTATTTTAAAACAAGGTCCCTATTCCTAGCTATAGCAAACCTACTTGGTTTTGTTTTCTGAGTTTTTCTGTTCATTTTGTTAATGAGAGCCACAAGAAATTCCACGAATCCCTCCTTGTGATTGTTCTTCCATTTACTTTATGCCCTTTCTGGAAACGGTCCTCTTTCCAGGTATAGAAGGGCACTTCGTATGAATCTTAATTCCTTGGCACTCTTATTTTTCTTGCGGGCCTTTTGTTAAAAGGTGTCTTCTTTAACAAAGCAGAAGTCATTCCCTTTGTTGTAAAATACAATTGAGGCTAATTTTTAATAGGCAAGATTATCAAAATATCTGAGTCAGTTAAAGACTTTAATAACCAGAAGCATCCAAAACATGACTGAATCCTCTCAGGATTTGTGTCAAGCAGAAGACGTTGGTCTTCAATTTCTCCACCCTCCCTGTTCTAATCTGTACATGGTGTTGGCATTTCAGGAGTCAGATAATAGGAAAGATAGGTATTTTTGCTCACTGGCTTTATTAGCACAGTTGTCGATGTCCAGCAGGATATCTAATGTGATGTGTTTCTAAGGCCACCTTTGCTTATGAACAACATAGTATGGCTGCTCATTTTGTTTGGACTCAGTTCTGGGGAGGGAGTCGCAAAATCCTGTGCTGTGCTTTCCTTCCTGATTCTAATTCCCACCCATTGACTCTCCCCAAGATAGGAGTTGTTGGTCTGCCCCCAGCAGCAGGCAGGGGAAGCCAGGAAGTTGCCAGTAAAGGAAGTATTGGGGGCTCCTTGCCCTCTGGCTGGGGGAGAGTTAGGGGCCAGCCTAGCAAAGTCTTGAGGGGGGCAGGTCCTAAATTGCATAGATCCCTCCCTTCCACTTGGAAATGCATGGCTTACAGATATCTTTGGACCTCATGGGGAGAGGTCAACATTGAGAACGTCACTGTGCGCGATATCGCTCAGCATCAGGGAAATACGAATCAAAACTACAGTGAGATACCATCTCACACCAGTCAGAATGGCTAAAATTAACAAGTCAGGAAACTGATATTGGCAAGCATGCAGAGAAAAGGGAGCCCTCTTACACTGTTGGTGGGAATGGTTTGAGGTTCCTCAAAAAGTTGAAAATAGAGCTACCCTATGACCCAGCAA
>PITA01030958.1:0-15871 GCA_004023965.1 Spilogale gracilis
AGTATATTTTTTAATTCTGTTTTGTTTTTGTTATTCCCAAATCTTTATGATCAAAAATCTCATCCTTTAGAAATTTTTAAAGAATAAGACAATGAACTCTCATATACCCTCTATCTAGAGTAATAATTATTAACACTTTGCTCTATTTTTATATTTTTCTCTCCATACACACAGGCACACCTTTGCAATCAGTTTTCTATCTAGAGCACCACTCATACATATGAACAGACAACTCAGGATCATAAGTGCTTGAAAAGAAAGCTTCAATATGAAAGAGTGAATTCAAAACCCATAGCTCTTCATCAAAAAATAAAAAGATCTCTGATGAAATGGAGACCTTTAGGTGACACCTAAAACAAAACAAAAATAATTAAAATTAATATTAAAGAGCATAGATACACATCTGTAAACTAAGAAAAGATTCAAAGAAATCTCCCCAAAAGAGTAGAGTCAAAAGCTAAAGCACTCAAAAAATAGAGAAAATATTTAAAAATTAGAGGGCCATCAGGGCACCTGGGTAGCTCAGTTGTTAAGTGACTGCCTTCGGCTCAGGTCATGATCCTGGAGACCCAGGATCAAGCCCCGCATAGGGCTCCCTGCTCATGGGAAGTCTGCTTCTCCCTCTCTCACTTCCTCTACTTGCGTTCCCTCTCTAGCTGTGTTTCTCTCTGTCAAATAAATAAATAAATAAATAAAATCTTTTTAAAAAATTAGAGGGCCAATCAAAAGTGTCCAATATATGATTATTTAGAGTTCAAGGAAAAGAAAAAAATAGATGTTGGGAAATTATAATAAAATAGTACAAAAATAAGCTTTGCAGAGTTAAAGGCAAAAACCTTAAGATTGGAAAGGCCCACAGCCACCCACTGCAATAATTTTTTTAACTTCATATCACGTAATCATGAAGTTAGGCAACTCCAGCTATAAACAGTAAGGCATAACTACTTTCATCAAAATTTCTCCTGACTTCCCAAAAGCAGTCTAGAGATGCAGAATGGTGGCTCTCGTGAGAATATGCAACAAAGATGGAACTAATGATTGTGACTGCTTGCAAAATTTTTGTCTTGGTGGTAGACAGATGTTTAATAATTAATAGAACTATAATAATATAATCATTAATGATAATATGTAATATAACCATGGAGTGAATGGATGTGAAGGAGAAAGGGAGAGGCAGGAAGAAATCCTCTATCATCTTGACAGGAAATCCATCCCTACTGAGTAAAAGCAACCCAATCAAGAAATAGCAATAAAAGCATATTTAGATATATGGAGATAAATATGAAAGGAAACAGCTAAAATTGTTGGAAGTGGCAGCCTTTTGGAAGAACCTAGAATATTGCCCAGCATATTGCATATCAATCAGAATTATTTCCACTGCAACTGAGAGAAACTCAAATTTAACTAGCTTTAGCAGAAAGAGGGATGTATTAGTTTGCATAACTTAAAAAAAATTCATGGATCAAGACAGCTAAATTCAGGTTTTCAAAATAATGTTTATATAACGTCAGTAAGAAATTATCTCTTGTTTCATATCTCTCAGCCCTGTTTTCTTTCTCCTTGCTTGGCTTAATTCTCAAGCAAGCTTTCCCCATGTGGGGGTAAAGATGGTCCCCTGCATGTCTAGGCTCACAGCCCTTAGCAGCCAGACTCAGAATGAAACAAAGGCCTCAGTCCTGGTAATTGTAGCAGAAATCCCAGAGAAAGGGCTCTTATGGGTCTGGGTTTGGTCTTGTGCCCATTTTTGAAGCCATATCTTTGGCTAGGTTAATCTGATGCTATGATTGACTGGGCCTGTGTCACATGCTTACTCTTGGAGCTGGAAAAGGAAGTCACTCCCACCTGAAGCATGTGGAATAAGAATCAGTAGAGCTGTTCTCTAAAAGGAAGTGGAAGTATATGATGGTTAATTGTTAACCTTAACTTGGTTAAGCCATGGTTCCCAGATATTTGATCAAACACTAATCTAGATGTTGCTCTGAAGGTGTTTTTCAGATTAAGATTTAAATCAGTAGGTACACTTTGAGTAAAGCAGATCATCCCTACAAACTAGTGGGCCTCCCCCAATCAGCTGAAGGCTTTGTGGGGAGGGAGGGAGCTGATGTCCCTCTCACTCCAATTCTCCTCCCTCAAGAAAGAAGGAATTCTGCCTTCAGACTGTCTTCAGACTTGAGCTGAAAGGTCAACTCTTCCCTGGGTCTCCAGCCTTCTGACTCATCTTGCAGATTTTGGCCTTGCCATCCTCCAACAATTGCATGAGCCAATTCCTAAAAATCTCTAGAGATAGAGATAGCAAGATGATAGAGACAGAGATAACCTATTGGATCTGTTTCTTTAAAGAACTCTAATACAGGGAACTTGAACCTTAAGAAATTAGTGAAGAAGCTGGATAGACCAAAAAAAGTAATCTACTCTTTGATAGGTTAATTATTATTACAGGGGGCAGACTGGCCAATTTTTTTTTAAGATTTTATTTATTTATTTGACAGGGAGAACACAGCGAGAGAGGGAACACAAGCAGGAGGAGTGAGAGAGGGAGAAGCAGGCTTCCTGCGAGCAGGGAGCCTGACGTGGGGCTTGATCCCAGGTCTCTGAGATCATGACCTGAGCTGAAGGCAGTCGCTTAACCAACTGAGCCACCCAGGTGCCCCTAGACTGACCAATTTTTAAAGTAAGGCTATATTAAGTAGAAGAACAGGACACGTGAGTGTTCATAAATTCTGTTACAAATGCCCAAAGGTAAAGACACATTTCATTTAAAGTGATTAAATAGTTGTCTCTAAAAGTCAACTCCCTATTTTATTTCAAATATGGAAGATGATATCAATTTGGAGACTTCAGCAGACCAGGAAATGGACACAAATGGGTTAAAAAATGCCTCATGGATGACCAGAGACCTGTAAATGACAAAGAACAAGAGCTGGCATCAGAGAGGGTGATGTCATTGGTAGGATTCACAAACAGGCTGAGGGCTCAGTGGTAACTCTTAAGTACACTGAACTTCTAGACATACTTATACAGAGACTTCCACTAGTCTCATCTTCCCACTGTCTCGGGTCTAATTATTGTTTAGCTTTCTTTTGCTTGAAAACAAGATCCTTTTACTACATTATAGCCAGCATCCTTGCAAGTGAGGAAATCCTTTTCAACATTTTGGGTACCATGGAAACAGATGATCCCCCCCACCAGGTCTTTGGACAGGAACCCAAACCATTCTAAGTAAAACAGTCTTAAGAGCCAAGGTGCCCTTCAACAGATGAATGGATAAAGAAGATGTGGTACATATATACAATGGAATACTACGCCTCCATCAGAAAGGATGAATATCCAACTTTTGTAGCAACTTGGACTGGATTGGAAGAGATTATGCTGAGTGAAATAAGCCAAGCAGAAAAAGTCAAGTATCACATGGTTTCGCTTACTTGTGGTGCATAAGGGGTAATATAGAAGACAGTAGGAGAAGGAAAGTAAATGGGAAGTAGGGTAATTCAGGGAGAGAAATGAAACATGAGAGACTTTGGACACAGAAACAAACTGAGGTACTTGGGGGGGTGGAGGATGGGAGAGCCTGGTGGTGGGTACTGAGGGCACCTATTGCATGGAGCACTGGGTGTGGGGCATGGGCAATGAATCTTGGAACACTGAAAAAAATAAAGTAAATTTAAAGTAAAAAAAGAAAAAAACGTTTTACTTTTGGTGAATGCAAAAAAATATGGGAAAACACAATTTACCTATAGGTCCTTAGGTATATGGATTGAACATTTGTAAAACATTTATTATAAATTATAAAAATTTATCAATGTCTTTGAATGTATATCTTAAGTTTTAAAAAATGTGAAGCAAGTAATATTTTATAGAATTAAATGTTCTTTGCAATCAATAAAACAACTGAAAAAGAGAAAAAAAAACTGATCCAAGTTCATTTCTGTCTAAGACACAAAGGTTGACAATGAAGCTTACTATACCAACTTCTTCCAAAGGGCAATTAGGAAGACAATAAACATTTCTCATCTGTTGTAAACAATAAATAATAGTAATTTTTAATACTACATACAGCCTACCTTTTACCAAGTGGCAGATTTTTTTAATAAAAATTTACGATTTCAGGAATTTTAAGTTACTGGCCTTCTGGTCAATCTACCTTGCAGTCCAGTCCATGCTGAAACAGCTGACAAGCTAGCACTGTGCCAACACCCACCTAAATAAAGCCAGCTTCTCAGAAAACTTCCCTGAGAGCAGCATATAGTGAACAGTTTGGATTTCAAACAACTCCTGAGTGAAATATGCTCCTTATAAAGAAGGTATAAATAAGGATCTGACATGATGACAAAGCAAGTCATAAAAACTGGTGTAACAAATCTGTCTAACTGGAGAGTAATTTTCCTCTACTACATAAAAATGCAAAAAATTCACCCAAAATTTAGTTTCACTGTTTACAAAAATCCATAGCCAGGAGATGATCAAATTAAATAGATAAAATTAAAACTTGAAAAGTGAGCAAGAATGACATAATAGCATAATCTGAAGACTAAATAGACATATTAAAAAGACAAAGAAAAAATGAGTGTTAAAAACAATGAAAATAAATATTAGTCAAGGAGTATTCTAGGAGAATTAAATAGTATGATAAAAGTTAAAAATCAAGAGAATAACAGAAAAAAGGAAATAAAATTACAAATTGTTCTAGAAATTCAGAAGTCTTATGATCACTACCCCCACTGAGAAGTAATAAAATCCTTTGAAATTAGATGACTGGTGGTGGTTTTCACCTAAACTGGAGATCACCGCTGCAGTTTAATGAGACTTGATATCCTGGGCAAACATCCCTAAACAAATGCAGGTAGTCCATAGAATGTCTCAAAGTCAGGTCTGTGACTACATTTTCAAATTTAATCAAAACGGAAAAGAAAAAAATCACATCATAGACAACACGAGCACAGAAGCCAACCAGCTTCTTGGCAGCCTGCTTGGAGAGAAGAAAGATTCCAACAGCAACCACTCTAAAGCCTCAAGTTCTTGGATGGCTGGACACCCACCATGCAGCACACCCTGAGAGTAGCTGTCTGCTGAACTGGGCAGAGATAAACCACACCATGAACTTCTACCGTTATGGAAAATGTGTCCTAACAACATGATTAGGCTGTCCCTTTTATCTCCAAACACCTCGCCAGCTCAATATTCCTCCCCAGTGTCCATCACGGAACGCATCTTGTCTCAAGCTACGGGAACCCAGTCTCTTCTGGTTTTCAGCACCTAGACGAGACTAGTGAGGACCAAAGTTGGAGGTGGGTCAAGGCCACATACCAGAATGAGCATAAGCAGGACACAGAGTACCCTACTTAGCAGTGCTTTCCAAAGGAAGTTGTGTGGACCGCATTTCTCAGAGTCTCTGGGGGCGCTAGCTCAAAGTGAGATTCCTAGACCATATTACAGACCTACTACATCAGATTCTCTAAATGTGCATCCCAGGACTGCACTTTGAACAAGCACCACCTCCTACTCTCAAGTGATTCGTATGCTCACCAGCAATAGAGATGTACTGTCTTTAAGGAAAAGCAGAAGCAGGGAAAATCAGACCAATGGGCGAAAAATGTCTCCTCTGGGCAGGAGCAAGTGTGTAAAGCACAGAGACTGTGGGCACATCTAGAAGCAACTGCTGGGACACAGGACACAAAGGCACAGAACCAGAAAGGCAATAATATTAGGGTCTCAATACATTTTCTAGCCCTGGGTAGCCAGACCCTCTTCAGTCCCCTTTTCCCTGCAGGCATGCCTCAAGAGCCATTAAAGGCATGGTGAGCTGAGGGATTACAGCTCTCTACTAATTAAATTGTAAATCTCATTTCAACTGTTGGAAAAAACCAAGGGCACAAAAATGTAGGCATCTCTCTAAGCTAGAGTACAGTAGCTTTCTTAATCTTAAAAGAACACAGCACCCAACAAAATCTGCATCAGAGGAGAAGCAAAGAGTCCTTGAGAGCTGGAGAGAGGGTTGTCAGCTTGATAGAGTGCAGTTATATGTTACCAGAGCCAAATGTACTGAACAGATCCTCCAAGTGTCAGTGACAATCTGAGAACTTTCCTTCCAAATATATAGCCCACTCCAAACCTCGCGCTGTCAGACATCTCCAGTCTTGTGCTCCATCCTAGACTTCTTTTGAAAACCTGAATCTCTCACATTATTTGACCCATAACCTTGGGGTTTCTCAAATCCACTTATTTTAATGGAATGCAATAATTTAGAGTCACAGGTCTAGAAGGTTCCTGAACTCAACTCATCACCTCCATGTGAAGGGTAACTGCAGATGCAGACACTGTATTTACACCAGGTCATGCTAGGGACTCAAATATGAAAGGTCACAATCACATTTCACATACACACATACATGCACATCTCTCTCAAATGCCAGCTTCTTCCCATGAGGAAGAGATGACATACTGGATGCAGTGCTGGTGGTTCAGTCTTCTGTTACCTGGCTTCAGCTTCCCATGGAATGGAAGTGGCACTCTTCCCGCTCATTTATTTTATTCCACAGTGGGTGAAATTCTTTGCATGTCTTTTGGAGTACTCAAGTCCCATTTTCTCATTGTTCTGCCTGCCTGCAAAGCACTCTGGGCTAATAACCTATCTCCTCAGGGTTTCAGAGAAACCAGGGTTTTCTAGACCTACGTATTGCTGGGCATGTGAGCCTCGCAGATTCCAGCCTAAGGAGCTGAGAAGTTTAGTATTGCCATGGGCCTATGCCACATTCTCCAAACTAGCCTTTATTAAAAAAAAAAGGGAAGGGGTGGATATTAGGAATCCCATTTGCTTTATTCTTTTTCTCTATGTCTTAATTGGTTCAAAACTCCATAGAAAGGAAAGTGTAATAGTATATTTGCTATCCTCAAATCTCCAACATTTGGCTTCTACTTTCAGTTTAGGAAAGAGATAGCATAAATCCCTATGGTCAGAAAAATATGGGGCTCCCCTCAGCACAACCTCATAGATCCAGACCAAGGGACACAATGGCTTCCCAGCATGGCCATGTTACATATTTTTCATAGTGGTTATTAGGAAAAGAAAAACAAACCAAGAAATATACCAGTTGAATGGGACTTACATAGATGTGTGGGTGAGGACAACTGTTGGGTTGTAGATACCATTGATATCTGTGATCCCTCATTTTGGGTTGAGTGAGCTAAATATAGATGCCCTGTTTCCTATGTCCACCATGTTTCATACTTTCTCCACAGCTTTGCTCATGCTGTGCCCTCTGGAATGGTACCCTCTTTCTTGGTACCCCCTCCCCTACCACTGTTCACTGCTAATGTTTAAAGACTTAGTTCAAATTTCATTTCACCCTGATCTTTTTCAGATAGTTACATACTTCTTTGTTTTACTTTAACATCTTGTTTATACCTCTAGTAATTGCTCCTGTTACTTTTTCCATACCCCCTTCCTTCTGCCCACCCCTACCCTGTTAGCCTGACAACTCTGGATATCATAAACTGTCTTATTCATGATCTTTATAATCCTGAACTCCGAACTCAGTGCCTAGCAATTGGGAACATGTAATAAATATATGGAGAGAGAGAGACAGATGGGAAAAAAAAAAGACAAGAGATAGAATGACACAGACACAGAATCAGAAGAGAGAAGAAGACACATAGAAACAGAGACCCACAAAGAGAGATGAGAAAGGGGAGGAAAAGTCATGAAGAGGAGGAAAAAGGAAGAAAAGAAAGATAAAGTAAAAAACATAAGAACATAGCCCACCCCCCCCCAAAAAAAATATTTGTGCAGTTGTTACTGAATGCTAGAGATAGCTGTTAATGGAGGAAGGCTACACAGACAATCAGAAACCATAGGAAACAGAGGTGGCCCTAAATGGCCAAGCTATTGCTCTAGAAAACTATCTAGACCCCAGGCAGCACAGCAGAACTGTGTGTTTATTGCCATCAAAGTGTAGGGGACAGAGTTTACTTGCTGAAAGTATTCATGAACCCTCCCACGGCTGGAAGCTTTCTATCTCAACTGTGTTAGAAATAAATGACTTTTCTGCCTGCTAATCACAATTCCCAATGCTTCTTAAGTTGTCTCATTATTTAAATGATAAAGAAAAGAGTTCAAATGGATTCATTTTTAATTTTGACCTCCAAACCACATGGCCTGATTGTGGGACTTTTGGAGATAATTTAATCCTTAACGTTTGCATCACAAGGCATTTAGTTCTGCAGGCAAGCCATAAATCTGCAAGATGAACTGTGATTCTCTCCTGTAGGTGTTAGTGTAGGATTATGCAAGCATTGCCAATAATGAAAATAAATTACTAGAAATTATGGCAAAGAACAAATAAAAGCAGTTATATCTATAAAAGTGTGACATTTCCACATAGTAATAAAAGATGATCTGTGTATAGAGAAGTAATTTATAACAGCTAGTAAGCAAATCAACATTTTTTTAGATGATAATAAGCCAAAGCATCACGTACCAAAGAGGAAAATATACAAAACAAAACATAACCACAGAAATAGAAATAACTAATTAGAGATTTTTTTTTAAATTGTTCTATCCAATGAGTTGGATTATTTTTTCACAAAGGTGGCCCATAGTACGTAGAAAGGATTTCCTAGGTCTGCCTCAATGTGCCCACATTAAGCAGTCAAGTCCCAGGGGTCAAGGACCAAAGTGATTCCTTGGTTAGTATTTGGGACAACAGCACACACAAATAGGCTTTTATGTTTCTTTCACAGTGGTGGTGGTAGTTTTGAGGGGTGCTGATTCTGGGTTTTATGTTTTCTTTCTAACTCCACGTACCATCCACAGAGAGCACCTCCTCTTTGGCAAATAATAAACCCTGAAGAAATGTATTAATAGACAAATAAGGCTCAGGCTTTATATTCAAGAATCTCACTGGCCAGGGGATTGGGCAGTGCTACAAGTCTAGAGACACAGAGCCCTCGGGGAACCTAACAGACATGGAACACAGAGGCCAGTCTGCTACCCTCTATCTCTCACTTTCCAGTGACACCATCTCCCTGGGTTCATATCACTCCTCCAACAATTATCTGATAGACCTTTGTGTCAGGACCGTATGTCTACTTGCAATGTCCTCTAAGCAGATCTTAGATTCTTTGAGTACAAAAGTAGGTCAGACTTGTTTTGGTGTCGTTCAGAGCAAGGAGCCTGGTCTCTTGATTAGTTAACAGTTTTGTCTTATCTTCCTAAAGGCACCATGAGTCCTTTGAAGACATGAACTACGTCTGATATGTACTAGTGATCGCCTAATACTCCAGCATAGTGCTAAGTCCATTGTGCATTCTTAGGAGATGTTTGTCGAAGGAACTCAGAGAAATGGGAAGACAAGAGCAGAAGCACTCCTGTCTGCTAACCCAGTTCCATCTTCTTCTGGCTCTGGCATTTAGTTCTGCTGTTTTCTTTATTCCTCTGTAAATAAGAATGGTTTTATCTATCCCAATGTGTATTATAAAAAGGAAATATTTTGAGATATTCTGCACAGTTCTTGGCACCCAAGAGAGCATGCTAGGAATGGTAGCTGTTATAGAACGTAACTCTCAAGCCTAGAGGGTTGATCTTAGAGAGAAAAAAAATCTGAACTCTGACTTGGAGGTGGCAGAGGAATTGAACCCTGGTGTTCTAGCATTAAATGTGTCTTCTCCATCTAAAATTCTTGATATGTCAAATTTATGGGCTGAAACTAAAGAAATTCCCCAGGGTCTACATGAAAGCATTGCAAAGTAGTGGTTTTTAGCTTGGAGTTCATGCATCAGCTTTGGCCAGTCCATTCACGCATAAATGTGTTCCAAAACATATATGTATGCATGTAAATGCATTTTTCCATCTAATTGATCAGACATTCAAAGGAACTGGTAGCTCAGAATAAAATCCAGAACTCCTATTACTCTGAATAATCTTAGGAGAAGTTCTGCTTTTCCATAAAAATCACTGGAGAGAATTTTCCTCCATGAATTGAAGTACCCAGTAAGATGTTTTACCTAGGGTATATGTCATATTTTATAAAACCAAAGAATTAATGATTTTTAAAGCCCAAGAAGAAGAATATCTTATACCCAGAGGTTCAAAATATCAATATGCCCTATGAAACAAACAAGTGCCAATGATTAAAACCTGACACATGCTCACTTGAACACCTGGGCTTGAAATATATTAGAAAGAAATGTCAGAGCAATTAATAAGCTTCTACCTCCTGTCCATATTCACTGAGAGAAAAATAAACAGAAGCTTAGCAATTGCAAAAACCAGAGAGCTGAGTTTTATTAGTTCTGCAAGAAATTCCAAGAAAACACATTTCTTTTTTAATGAAATATACCACCAGCAGCCAAAAGATAACAGATATAAGTTTTTTGGCAATTCAAGAATATTGTTTCATGGGACCAGCCCCCTAACTTTTATTTCAACCATCTCAGGTTTCAGAGCCTCCGAAATACCACTTGGCAGATATTCTTCTGCTGGCTTTCTTACTTATAAGCCATCCAACTATTTCCTGAACTAAAATTTTACCATTGCTTTCCATGCCATTCCAGTGGTCAGAGAATGTATTACCTACAGAAAGGAAAAGATTGCTGATCTACTGCCTTTGTATAAACTAATTTCTCCAAATGTCTTACTCATTTATAAAGTGCATTGAGCCAGACACTGTAATAGATTCTAGAATTTGAAAAGCAAATAAGGTAGACATTGACCCTAACATTAAGGAACTTGCACTTTAGAAGAGAAAAAGATAGGAGGGAAAGTCAAATAAATAAAACAGTTTAAACAGTTGTATGCTGTGCTTAATGTTATTATGGAAACAATCAAGAGGCTTAAGTTTAGAATCACAAAGAGGACTTTACATTAGACAGTCAGAGAAGAACCTTCTATAGAAATGCCACCTAAGCAGAGACAAGAAGATAAAAAAGCTCTGTCCATACATGGAGTGAGAAAAAGAGAGCCTAAGCTTAGGGAAACAACATATGCAAAGACTAAGAATCAGGAAAGACCATGTATTTTTGAGAAAGGAGAGAGTATGGTGAATTCCATCCATTGAGGGAGAGGAAATCAAGGCATATGGTTGGGAAGAAAGGACAGGATTATGCAAATCCTGGAGACCATGGTTAGGAGTTCAGAATTTGTTGTACCTACAGTGGCAAGTTTGAAATTGAAGGGTTTTAAATGAGGGGGTGATCTGATACAAATTCTACTTTAAGAATAGCATCTTTGGGCACCTGGGTGGCTCAGTGGGTTAAAGCCTCTGCCTTCGGCTCACGTCATGATCTCAGGGTCCTGGGATAGAGGCCCGCATTGGGCTCTCAGCTCAGCAGGGAGCCTGCTTCCTCCTCTCTCTCTGCCTGCCTCTCTGCCTACTTGTGATCTCTCTGTCAAATAAATAAATAAAATCTTAAAAAAAAAAAAAAAAGAAGAAGAAGAAATGAAAAAAAAAGAATAGTATCTTTATGGGAAGACTAGAAGATGTTAATGTCGAATAAGTGGCCATAATGTTGGAGTGAAGAAAAGAGATTGTGACATATTTAAGAAACAGAATTAACAGATGTCTGGTAGACCAGACACAGGGTCTGAAGAGAAAGGAAGGAATCAGTATTATTCTTAGGATTCTTGTCAGAGATGATGGCAAGACCATTTACTGAGATGAAGATTTGCAGGAGGTGCCAAGAATCCGTTGTCAACTTGTAAATTTTGCCATGTATCTGTTACATTCAGGTGAAAATATCAAGCAGGCAGCTCGATCTATAAGACTATAGTTCAGATGACTGACCAGGGCCAGAGATATAAATTTGGTCTTCACAATTGCAGTAGTATTTGGATCCCTAAAAATGGGAAAGATCCATCTAGAGAGAAAATTTGGAAAGAGGAAAGAACCCTTAAGAGCCTCCTCTACCCCCCAAAAAATCCCAACCATTTAGAGGATGAGTTAGGAAGGGAAGCCAGCAAGGCAGTCTAAGAAGGAGTGATTAGTAGAGCAGAATGAGAGCTGGAGAAGTGAGAAGTGCTAAGAGAAGAAAATGCTCTTCCTTCTTGCTCTAAATGTCACACTCTAGGAAGCCTTAGAGAGGAGTCCATTGGCCTCAGGGACATCTATATGTCATTGCCCTGAGTGTTGATTTGACTTAAAATATACCTTAAACCAGTGCTTTCCAACTTTTAACATGAAGACCTGGGAAATGATAATATGTTTCATTCCATAGTGGGCAAAATGGAGGGTCTCTGGAGCCCTGCTGAGGCTGCTCATGGCTATGGGTGGCCAGCTATGGGATCCCGAACCCCAGCAATGTAACACAGTCTGTGATTAGACAAATAGATCTGTGAGAATTCTTTTGGTTAAAAATATAGAAAACAACCTGAGCTAACTTAAGCAAAAATGTGGAGAATTTAATGATTTAGGGGTAACTCAAGGGACCCAGGACTGGAATCAGCCGGGACTGAGGGAGGATTGGAATGGAGGAATGGAAGGTCATCAACCTCCATTGGTTCTTCTTCTAGCATCTCTCACTGCTGCTTCTCTCAGTAGCCTGCTTTGCTAATTTTTTGGGCATAGAGGCCCTCTCTGCTGTTCCATGTTCATGGCATGCTGTCATCCCTCCCAAGTTCAGAGATTCCTTCTCCTTGTCCAAATTTCAGATTCCTCAGAAGGGATTCTGGGCCAGCATAAACAAGGGGTGCATGCCCGTTCTGATCAGCTGAGGCTGGAGGAAGAAGCTATAGTGTGTAAAATGGCTGCAGGGAGGGAGACACTATGGGCTGGGAATACACTCCAAAAAATATTGCTAGGTCCAACATAAAACTTTCACTTGTCTTGATTATGATATTATATTTCCGTGATTCTAAGACATCATCCATTATAAAAAGCATCTATTTACTGACTTTTCCAGAAAAAGCAAAGACCATATTATCTATCTATCTATCTATCTATCTATCTATCTATCTATCTATCATCTATCTATCATCTATCTATCATCTATCTTTCAGTCTACAGAAGCTTGTATTTGTTCATCCCATCACATACCACTTTCTTCTGCACTATTAATATGGCCATCAAAATTTTAAGTTTTTTTATGAAGTATAAAAATTATTCTGAGTCTCTTTTAGATCATAAAGTTATTCTAATTTGTATGACCCATGCCTATTGTCTTGACAGATATTACAATTTTTGAGTTGGTAATTGAATATTATATCAAATTATATTGAGTTGGTATTGAAAAGCATATCAAAGAATCTGGGATTTTGTCTACATTTCTGCTTTGATTATACTTATAGGATTTTTTAAAAGATTTTATTTATTTATTTGACACAGAGAGAGAGATCACAAACAGGCAGAGAGAGAGGGGGAAGCAGGCTCCCTGCAGAGCAGAGAGCCTGATGTGGGACTCAGTCCCAGCACCCTGAGATCATGACCTGAGGCAAAGGCAGAGGCTTAACCCTCTGAGCCACCCAGGTACCCTATACTTATAGGATTTTTAATTGAATTACATATCACTGGAATTTAACATGCTTTTCTTGAAAGGCAACTAAAGGCTTTTATCTGATGTTGTGAGCTTGAATGATGGACCTTCACAAAATTAGTCAGATGCACCTTTCTTCTGGCTTTGAAAATTCTATGACATATTCTGAAGAAGTTGGCCTTCTCTGATCTCTTTGTGTTGCCTGATGTGTGATAGTCAGTCTTCTGCATACACAGTAATTTTCTGTTTCAATGTTGTACAATGATGTAGACTTACTTAAAAATAGTTTTGTTGGGGCACCTGGGTGGCTCAGTTGGTTAAGCGACTGCCTTCGGCTCAGGTCATGATCCCGGAGACCAGGGATCGAGCCCCGCATCGGGCTCCCTGCTCGGCAGGAAGCCTGCTTCTCCCTCTCTCACTCCCCCTGCTTGTGTTCCCTCTCTAGTTGTGTTTCTCTCTGTCAAATAAATAAATGAAACTCTTTTTTAAAAAATGTAAACACCTACATTTTTTTTAAAAAATAGTTTTGTTGATTTTTACAATTAGACTTCTCAATTGAATTTAAATGCTATGCAGGCCTAGTATCACTGATGGACCAACTCAGCTGAGGTGAACACCTACCTTCTGTGCCTGGCAAATTTGACACATGAATGTGGGAAAGCAGTGGTAACAGGTGCCACCACTTGGAGAGTCTCTTCAGAAAGGTTTTAAGACACGTCTAATTTCAGAAACGGCGAAAATATGGAAAATGTACATCTTGCAGTTAAGCAACTATATATATATTTTTTTCTTTCACTGAACCTGAATATATAATACACTATTTAAACTAAGTCATTCACATGATTTTAACTCATTTAAACCTCATGACAATCTAGCCAGCTATATGACAAAACTAAGGTTGCAAGGTTAGGTAATTTCCCCAAGACCACCCAGCCAGAAAATAATCTAGCCAGGATGGAAGGCCAGCCTGATTTTAAATCGCATGTGTTTCATCAGTGTATCAAAATTCTTCTAATGAATTGTGTGATAGTCAGCAAGAGTCATTAAAGATCAATTAATAAGATAAATTATAAGATTAATTAATATGAATTTATCCACCTTGCTATTATTTAATTAACTGAGCTATTTCTTTTTTTTAATATTTTATTTATTTGACAGAGAGAAACACAGCCAGAGAGAGAACACAAGCAGGGGGAGTGAGAGAAGGAGAAGCAGGCGTCCCGCCGAGCAGGGAACCTGATGTGGGACTCGATCCCGAGTCTCCGCGATCATGACCTGAGCTGAAGGCAGTCGCTCAACCAACTGAGCCACCCAGGTGCCCTAACTGAGCTATTTCTATTTTTCCAAGAAATGTACAAGGCTACTTGTCAATATATCAGTATTGTTTCTTGTATAACTTGGATGAATCCCTGTTCACATATCCTTGATTTTCTCATCTTTAAATTCATGGAACTACTTCAAGTAATAACAATCATAATGAGTGGAAAACAACTTGCAGTTAGGGTTCTGTGAGGTGCTTAGCTCTTTCCCCCCACCTGCTGTCCTCTAGGTGTCCAAAGCAGAGAACCGCTGAGCAGCTGCCTGAGCCTTTTCACCTGTGCAGGACAGGAGACAGAGCAAATGAACATAGAAAGTGTCCTTCTCTGGTAGTTCCCAATCCTCTCACATTAGAATTTTGCCTCTGGGAATCGCACCAATGAGTGGTGTGTGTCAGACAGCAAGGTGTCACCCCCAAAATATTAAAGGACATATAGGTGGCCAATAGACATATGAAAAGGTGCTCAACCTCACCAGCCACCGAGAAAATGCATATCAAAACTAATGAGATATCCTCACAACTCTTAGAATGGCTAACATCAAGAAGACAAGAAACAACAGGTGTTGATGAAGATGTGGAAAAAAGGAACCCTCTGCACTGTTGATGGGAATGCAAACTGGTGTAGCCACTGTGGAAAGCATTGTGAAGTTTCCTCAAAAATTTAAAAACAGAAATATCATATGAGGTGTGCCTGGGTGGCTCAGTTGGTTAAGCGACTGCCTTCAGCTCAGGTCATGATCCTGGAGACCTGGGATCGAGTCCCACATCGGGCTGCCTGCTCAGCGGAAAGCCTGCTTCTCCCTCTCTCACTCCCCCTGCTTGTGTTCCCTCTCTGGCTGTGTTTTTTTTTTTTTCTGTCAAATAAATAAAATCTTTAAAAAAAGAGAGAGAGGGAAATATCATATGATCTAATTATTCCACTACTGGGTGTTTACCCAGGGAAAACAAAAACACTAACTTGAAAAGATATCTGTACCCTATGCTTACTGCAGCACTATTTTCAATAGCCAAGACAGCAGAAGTAACCTAAGTGTCCATCAATAGACAAATGGATAAGGAATATATATGTATTAAATATTCTGTGCTATATAA
>PITA01030959.1:0-15865 GCA_004023965.1 Spilogale gracilis
ATCTAAGGGAGAGAAGAGGTGAGTGGGGTCATTCATTCCCTCCATCATTAACCACTGAGTCTCAAGGCTAACTTTTTGAAGGCACCACACAGGTGCCACATGGACCCTGAGACTAACGCAAACATTTCTGATCCTTCGTGGGAAATACTGTTTATGGAAGAGCAGACATCAGACAAGTAACCCAGCTCTGAATTCCAGTTCACAGACAGGGGAATCCCAAATGGGGAGGGCTTAGATAGAACCCTTTTCCCAGCCCAGGTCCTGCATGCTCCCTGGGGTCTCCCTGACGTCACTCCAATACCTGGGCCCTCTCCATGTCCACAATCCTGTCTCAACGGCAATTGTTAGCCTGAGGGTCACAGAAGTGGTCTGTTGATGGGGCTGCCCTGCCCATGGACGCACCTGGGACTCATCTCTGTGTGGACTGTTGTGGCCTCAGGACAAGGGCACAGGGACAGAAGGGAAGTGGAGGGTACCAGGGTGTCCCCCTGAGGATGTGGCTCATTGCCTGTCACTGTGTCCCTCACAGGTCCCTGCTCAGCAGGATGTACTTCCTGCCTCTGGTCTTCCTGGAGGTGCCCCTGGTCCTGAGCATGCTCAGTGCTGTCCTCTGAGTGCACAGGCCTCAGAAGGGATCTGGGGGGAGACAGCATCAGCCCTATAATGAAAACCAGTAACACCAATTGTCCATTGACAACCTGCCCAGGAACGCAGCCCATCTGATGGATGGAAATGGCCTTCTGACCAATACCTCCAGTTGTCCTTATTTCATTCAGAATAGTCTAAACTTTTCCTGTAATGTATCATAGACACAAAGAATGTTACAATAAATGCATGCTCCTTAAAGCCCAAATACTCTTCAACCCTTGGGTGCCCACATCATAGCTTAAGTAATAAACATCATTAACATTTCTGAAGTCCCAAACTCCCCTCTGAGGAAACCAACTATGCATTTTACATTTATGTTCTCTTGCTTTCTTCATGGGTTTGCCATATATATGCATATATATTTTCAGACTATATACTTACATTTTTAGCAGTCCCCAAATTTACTTTTATTTTTTTCCAGCTTTATTTAGCTATAACTGACATAAAACATTATGTGAGCTGAATATGTAGATCATGTTGATTTGATGCATATATATTGCAAACTGATTACTACTGTGGGGTTAGATAACATCGCCATCACATCACATCATTCCTATTTATTTTTTGTGTGAGAACATCTAATATGTACTCTCTTAGCAACTTTCAAGTGTATAATAGAATATTATTAACTGTAGTCTTCATGCTATACATTAGGTACCCGGAATGTATTCATCTTATAACTGGATGTTTGTATCCTTTGACCAATCTGGTTAAGACATGGGCGGAGAGGGGTGCCTGGGTGGCTTATTTGATTAAGTGTCCAATTCTTGATTTTGGTTCATGAGCTCAAGTCCCATGTCAGGCTCCTCATCAAGCTCCACACTGAGCTCTTGGAACCTGCTTAAGATCCCCTCTCCCTCTTCTTTCCCTCCATTCATGCTCTCTCACTCTCTCTCTCTAAAAAAAATGGGCAGAGGAACTGAATAGACATTTTTCCAAAGAAGACATATAAATGGCCAACAGGTACATAAAAAAATGCTCAACATCACTCATCATCAAGGAAAGGCAAATAAAACCATGATGAGATGTCACCTCACACGTGTCAGAATGGTTATCTCCAAAACCACAAGAGAGAGCAAGCATCAGGGGGAATGTAGAGGAATGGAAACCAGTGTGCACTATTGCAGGAACTCTAGATGGGTCAAAGGAGTTGGTGAATGTGTACTAAGTAAGCACTTGCAAGTAGAAGAGCGGAGCACAGACCTGTACCCCAGCAATTACTCTTCGGTGCTTGAGCTGGCATGGTTGCATGGGAACACCAGCAGAGACGCCCTGCCCCATCTATGCAAAACAAGGTGGGTTCCTCTTTGCACATCCCACACAGTCATGAGCCCTTCTGCTATGAGCTCTCCCCTTGGCTGCCTTTGGCCCACTTCTTGTGTCATTAGCTTCTTGTTTTCAGCCCAGACAGGGAGCTCAACTATTTTCTCAACGTTGACATAAGATTATTCACACAAGGATGGTGCCCATGGGGCAAACTTTCCTGAAGGATTGACAAGAAGAAGAAAGGTTACATCTCCGGGTCAGGGAAAAGAAAAATTGAGATTCAAATAGACTCATGCTTTTAAAACCTATCAGCCCTGCTCCTGAGTTCTCCTCTCAGCTGCCTGCTGCCCTAACATCTCCACCTTCCTTCAGACCAACTCTCCACAAAACACATGGACCTGATTAATAGTTCCACCCATCTCATTCTGTGTTTATGAAAACTTCCCACATATTTTTATTTTTTAATTTATTTTTTTAAGATTTATTTATTTGTGAGAGAGAGAGTAGAGGGAGAGGGAGAATCCTCAAGCAAACTCCCCCACTGAGTGCTGAGCTCAACATGGTGCTTGATGCTAGGAACCTGAGATCATGACATGAGCTGAAACCAAGAGTCAGCTACCTCACTGACTGAGCCACTCAGGGACCCCTGACATATTTTTTAAAAAACAAGACCAATCACATTATAGGAATTGTTATTTTGCTGTTGTTGTTATTGAGTTGTTTGAGCTCTTTATATATTTGTGATATTAACCCCTTATCTGATATTTGATTTGCAAATATTTCCTCCCATTCTGTGGGTTATCTTTCTATTTTATTGACTGTCTCTATTGCTGTGCACAAGTTTTTAATTTGATGCTGTCCTACTTATTAAATTTTGCTTTCATTGCTTATGATTTTGGTGTCATATCTAAAAATTATTGCCAAGACCACTGTCAACGAGCTTTTCCCCTGTTTCCTCCTATAAGTGTCACAGTTTTGGGTCTTATGCTTAAATCCTAATCCATTTTAAGTTAATATTTGTGAAGCATTTAGTTTCATTCTTCTGCAAATGGTTCTCCAGTTTTCTGGTCACCATTTCTTGAAGGAACTCTACCTTCCCCCATTGGTTATTCTTACCTTTCTTGTCAAATATTAGTTGGTTTTATGTGTGGGAACTTATCTGTAGGCTTTCGATTCTGATCTATATGTTTATTTTTTTTAATTCTATTTATTTAAGTCATCTCCACACCCAACATGGGGCTTGAACTCACAACCCCAAGGTCAAGAGTCACATGCTCTTCCAGCTGAGATCTACATGTTTTCATGGCAGTACCATACCGTTTGATTTCTATTTTTAGTTAGATTTGAATCACTACAGGACTGAGCCCTCCTCCTCCTCTTAGCCCTTTTGAATGTGCTCCAACCACAGGACATCCAGGAAGACCTCCTCCTCCACAGCCCGGCCTGGACACTGGGCCAGACACTCATCTGCTTCCCAAAACTGTTCTTCAAGAATTTTGACTACTGGGTTATAAATCAGGATGTTAATTAAATTATGTCAGGTTAAGGCTAGAATTTGCCTTATTACTAATGAGGAAACCTGGCCCATCAGCCTTCTCTCTCTCTCAGCCTCCTGCCCTGGCTTTACTTTATACGAATCTTCATCTAATATCTGAAGTTTGCCCTGGGCACTAATACAGATGTAGAGTGCTAGCTCTATCCCACGATTGTGATCTCAGAACTTCACATACATTTTCTCACTTAATTCCCATAACAACTCTTCTGTTATTCCCATCACAATTTACAGATACACAAACTGAGGGTCAGAGAAGTTCAGTACATTGTCCATGGTCACATAGCTTGTGAGTAGTGCTCAGGGTTAGAGCCCAAGTCTGTCTGATCCTCAAGCTGGAACTTTTATGCCCTTGTTTATAAGACCTGAACAAATGCATCTCCAGGTATGCCAGGCTTGCTGAGGTGACCCCTGAGTGGGAAGGAGGTGCTGTTCCCTGCTGCTGGGACCCATTGCTGTGCTAGAGAAACATTTCTGGAGTTGACACCCAGACTGTTGTACCCCTTGGACCCAAAGCCTGGTAGATCAGATACCCCCTGCTCTGGTCCTGCTGCAGGCACATAATCTGCCCCTCCTCATCCCACACAACCCGTTTCCTCTTTCCTATGTTGTGGCAACTTCTGAATTTGCTGAATAATTACAAACAGGAAATACTCTACAAAAGGAAGTGAATGGGTCAGAAACTCAAAGGCAGTCTAGACAAAGTCCAAGCTTGGGCTCAGGCAGAGCTGTGAGAGTCCATCTGGGATCCGAATGTGCTCTCCTGTTGTTGGCAGAGGGGCAAGAAGCCTGGGAGGTGGGACCATGAGGCTGCAGGTAGTTCTTCTCTTGCTCAGCCTCCCAGGTGAGTGTGGCAGGGGTTCCGAGGACTTGGTTCCCCTACAGCAGGGCAGAGGACCAAGAGCTATTGAGGCAGAAGGGGAGGTGTCTCATTTCTGGGGAAATGAGATAAGGTTTTGTTAATTTATTCAGCAAAAACACACTGGGTTCTTACTTTGTGCCAGGATTCACCAGGCCCTGAGCACTTGAAGGGAAAAAGGAATCAGGACTGGCCATTAGAAAGGGGACCAGCTCTGAGACAGCTCAGATAGTGAGACGTGCAAATAAAGAACAACAAACGGCAGGCATTGATGCAGGCCCAAGCAGGTCTGGCTGAAGGAGCTACAGAAACCCATACGGACACCATCCATCTGATGAACCTTGAAGAAAGGGATCAGCCCTTCAAGCATAGAAGGGAGAAGAGCATTTCAGGGAAAGAGGACTGCTTGACCATGATACAGAGTCTTGTGAAAGGATGTGCATTCACGCACAGGGGCTCTCAGTGTGCAGGGAGCCTTGGGGTGACTGGTTGGCGGTGAGGTTGGAAAATCACAAGACAAGATTAAGAAGGCCCTTGGACACCATGTCCAGGAACCGAGCCTTTCAAAGAGAAAGTTGCTCAGAAACCCAGGTGGGAGATGGCAGGGGGTCATGTATCTTCTCGGTGGAAAGCCACTGTGTACACTACATTAGGGGCATTAGGTTGAGTCCAAAAGTTTGCACAATGTATGCTATACATGTGGGCCACCCACAGCCTTCCCTATGAACCAGGAGACAGACCTTCTAGCAAAGCAGACTGGTCCACAGGAGTTCCCCAAAAAGGGCATAGCCAGGGAATTGGGAGACTGGAATTCTAGTCCTGACAGCAATGCATGACAGGGGCAAGCCCCCTCCTTGTCCTAAGACTTGGATTTCTGGTATGAGGGAAGGTCTGTGATGCTCTTCCTAGCTATAATGTTGGGGGACTCTGATATTTGGATCAGATGTAAATAGACAAGGGTTGAGGTCACTCAAATTATCAAGGCCATTTCTGATTTTATCAGTGACAGAAACCCCAGGATGATACCTGTAAATGGGCTGGGAGGGCAGCGGCTTCCCTGTGGCCACTATGCTCCTTAGGCAGGACTCTGAATGGCCCAGAACTCCCAAAGGACAGCAGTTCAGAATGTCTGCCTCTGGCCCTGGACTCTAGCTTTGCATTTGAATTCAGAGAAACCCATCTAATCCCTCTCTTAATTACAACATCCTGCTCACCCAGAGGCCAAGGGGAAGGGTGAACGGCCTGGGCTCCCACACACAACACACTCACACAGTGGAGTCAGATGCACATACCCACATCCAGTCATGCCCCCATTCACATGTGCTCACACACTCCTATAGAGTTAGACACACACTCACGTGCACACACACATTCACACACAGTGTCCCTTATATGCAGGGACCCACACAGTCTTCTCCCCCAGGTGAAGGCTGAGACCCACAGTGGCTACTCTGTGGCTTTGGGCAGGGTGGCTTTGGCTGCAGAAACAAGACGAAGTGTCCCTCCTCCTCCAACTCTGCAAGGTCACCATGGAAGGGGGTGAAGTAGTCGGTGATGCAAGAAAAGCCACCCCTCTAACAGACTGCCTTTAGATGCTCTGGGGTTACTTCTGTGAAATGAAAAAGAGAGAAAGTGGATGGAGGGAAGTCAGAATGGCTCAACTTCCCTCCATAAGACATTCTTGTTGGTTCCGGTACACAGTCCTGCAGCAGCCCTGAGCGGGAAGCAGGACACTGGCATCTATGGGTGCTCAGGGGATGTTTGCAAGTGGGGAAACAGGAGCACAGACCTGTATCCCAGAAATTACTCTCAGCGCTTAAGCCAGCATGGCTGCATGGGAACACCAGTAGGGATGCCCTGACCCATCAATGCAAAACAAGATAGATTCAAACCCTTTTGCACATCCCACACCCCATGAGCCCTTCTGCTCTGAGCCCTCCCCTTGGATGCCTTGCTGTCAACCCAGACCAGGAGCTCAGCTCTTCTCTTGACTTTGATACGAGATTATTCACACAAGGATGGTGCCCATGGGGCAAACTGTCCCGAAGGATTGACATGAAGGAGAAATGTTGCATCTCGGAGTCAGGGAAAGAAAAAATTGAGATTCAAACAGCCTTATGCTTTTAAAACCCATCATCCCTGCTCCTGAGTTCTCCTCTCAGCTGCCTGCTGCCCTAACATCTCCACTTTCCTTCAGACCAACTTTCCATAAAATACGTGGACCTGATTAATAGTTCCACCCATCGCATTCTGTGTTTATGAAAACTTCCCACATATTTCTTCTTGAAAGAAGCCCAATCGCATTATGAATGCTTTACTGCCAGATTAAATTAGCAAAGTTGGGATTAATGAAACTTCTATTTGAAGCAGCAACATCTCTAATCCTGTTTATGAATGTTGGTGAATACCATCTACCCTGACCCTTGGCTTTGGATGGCAGTTGTATGGTTGCTATTGTTGTCTCAAGGAAGAAAACCACGCTTTCTTTTTTTTTTAAGATTTTGTTTATTTATTTGACAGAGAGAGACACAGCCAGAGAGGGAACACAAGCAGGAGGAGTGAGAGAGGGAGAAGCAGGCTTCCTGCTGAGCAGGGAGCCCGATGAGGACTCGATTCCGGGACTCCAAGATCATGACCTGAGCCGAAGGCAGACACTTAATGACTGAGCCACTCAGGCGCCCCCAAAACCACCCTTTCTGCCAACTCTTGTATTTGATTTTAATTGACACTGATTGCTGTCTCTTAAGAATATTTTTCCTAGCGGAGTCCTTTTGATTATTAAATTTTTTTCTTAGTTGTTTTTATCAGTTAATGATATTGTAAACACTTACACATAATAGAAATGTATAGTTTAGAAAGGGAAATTTCCCCCCAAACGCCAGGTTCAACACTGACCACTATTACGAATTTACTACACCTATTGTCCTATTTTTTTCTAAGAATGTACCACAGAAAAACCACAGAAATGGAATCCAAACACTTTGTTGGGTAACTTTTTTTTTTTTTTTAAGATTTTATTTATTTGACAGAGAGAAACACAGCCAGAGAGGGAACACAAGCAGGGGGAGTGAGAGAGGGAGAAGCAGGCCTCCCGCCAAGCAGGGAGCCCGATGTGGGACTCGATTCCGGGTCTCCAGGATCATGACCTGAGCCGAAGGCAGTCGCTTAACCAACTGAGCCACCCAGGTGCCCCAAGGGTAACTTTTTTTTTTAAGATTTTATTTCTTTATTTGACACAGAGAGAGAGAGAGATCACAAGTAGGCAGAGAGGCAGGCAGAGAGAGAGGAGGAAGCAGGCTCCCTGTCCAGCAGAGAGCCCGATGTGGGCCTCGATCTCAGGACCCTGAGATCATCAACTGAGCGGAAAGCAGAGGCTTTAACCCACTGAGCCACCCAGGCACCCTAGGCAACTTTTTAAAAAACCTTAACAGTGGCGTAGCTGGGATGTTTTTACTATTATTATTTGTGATTTGTCTTCCTTTAACCATGGTATGCGAGGACAGTCATCTGTTAGCCCAATCTCAAACTAAACATAGTTTACTGTGTTTTATGTTAACACTGCAATTAGCAGCCTTATACCTCAGTGCCCCCTGGTGTGGACATTATAGTTCACGCCAGAATCAAAATGATTATGTCCAAGATCACGACTGCCAGATCCTTTGCAAAAATGATCATAAACTTTCTTGGTACTTTCCAAGATCCACGGAGGCTGGCGATGGGGAAGAGAGAGAACACAAACCCAAATTCTCTGCCCTTCAGGACAGAGCATCCTAGTAAAGGAGACAGAGAGAGACTGGTAATGGTAATAAAATACCAGTGTGACACTCAGGTTTCTACAAGGGCAGGGAGCAGTGGGAGGAAGCAGTTCTAGTTGGGAAAGGGAATAAGGTGATCAGTAGGCAGGCTGGGCTCAGAGAAGGGTTTCCAGCTGGAAGGAAGGATGTGAGCAGTAACATAGCTCCTGGGAGGGCACATCTGGGTCAAAGGAAAAGAAAAGTGGGGGTGGGCTATACGGTCCAGTATATAGGGTCCAGTATAGGGTCCTTCTACCTTCCAGTAGGAAGGAAGTACAGGGAGGAACAGGAAATGGAGCTGGACTTAGAAGGGAAAAAAACAGTTGAAAGTCCAACAAAAGCATTTCGAATCATTCTGAGGCAGTGTGAGGGTGGCTGCAGAAGAGATCCTGAATTCCTGCCCATGACAAGTGCAGCTGAAGACAAGGTGGGGACAATTTCACATAACTCCAGCAGTGACATGCAGAGGACATTGGAGAAGGGAGTGCAACAGGAGTGAGAGAAGCTTCTCTGGATTCTAGGGCCATGATGCAGGCACCAGATGAGCTCCTGACCTGGTGACAAGCTCTCATTGAGAGGGCAACCCCCAGCAGAGTATCTATGGTTTAACACACGCCCAAGTCTTACAACAACTTGCACAGTGGAAGGTAGCATAATGATTTTGCAAATAGAGAAAGAAGACCGAGGGAGGTGCTGTAGCTCACCCAAGATTTCTCAAGCAGTGTGTGGTAGACGTGTCTTCCTGTGTCCAAATTCACTCTCTGCTATGTCATGGTGTCAGCATGAATAGCGACAGTAGGGGAGGAAAGAAGGAAATCCTTTTGAGAAGCATTTTGGAAGTAGAGTTGACTGAAGGGCTAGCCAATCAGTTGCAGAGGGAGAAGGGGAGAACAGGATCAATGGAGATGTCAAGTTCTCTGTCAGGTCTGTCCGGTGTGCTAGGAACGCTGTTGGTAGGAAGAGAGTAGAGTTCGTTCTGCTGATGAAATACTACATTTATTCCCAATGGCTGCTGTCACAAACGCCACAAACTTAGTATCTTGAAAATTTATTATCTTATAGTTCTCAAAGTCAGAAGTCCAAAATGGTATTACTAGCTAAAATCCAAGTGTAGGCAAGGTTGTATTCCCTCTGGAGATTCTAGGGAAGAATCTGCTTTCTCACCTTCTTCGGGTTCTGGAGGCTGCCCATATTCCTTGGCCCACGATCCCTTTATCTGTCTTCAAAGCCAGCAGCATAGCATCTTCCAATCTCCCTCTGATTCTGACACTAACTCTTTTTCATCTTATATGAGCCCTTCTGATGACATCAGAAACAACTATATAATCCAGGATAATTGCCCCACCTCACACGTTCTTGGAATTATGACATCAACGTCTTTAGGAGGCATAATTCTACTGAGTACAAATGCAAACCTCAAGTGACCTAAATGAGCATGAGGAAGAAGGTACAGGGTGCGAGGAAGTACACCTTCCCAGTGCAACAGATCTGACTCCCCCGACCCCATGGAGACACTCCCCCCACACCCTCTGGCCTGACCCTGAGACTCTGGAGCTAAGACAGCCAGGAGACGCTTCCACTCTGTTTCTCTGCTTGTTCACTTTTATGTGATCAAGGCACAAGAAGTCATTGCCAAGGACAAAGAGTGTCTATCCAGTCACATGCACTCAGGTTAACTGCAGTCAATCCCCAGAGCAGCACGATACCCTTCCCACTCGTGTTTGCTCCTAACCCATCCCACTCCCTGCGGACCTTTGCTAGTCCACCACATGAGCCCTTAAAGGGAGAGAGGAAACACTGAAACAGACCAAGTTCAGGGTAGATTTAGTCCTGTGACTATTGACTTTGGGGTAGAGAGGTACAGTGTGTATTTGGAAACAGTAGGCTGGAGCTAAGGAAAGAATGTGGGCCACAAACATGAATTTGGGGAATCATCAGCATGTTGGCAAGCACCAAAATCAGAGGAAGGGAGAATCCCCTTATGGGGGTGTAATAAGGTGGGACAAAATGAGGACTGGAGAGGGTCCCCTTGGCTCTTCTCACAGTGCTCTGGGGCTGATTCACACTGGCTGGCAAGAACCTACTCTTCTCAGCTGTGTGTCCAGTGACATTACACTGACTGCCTGAGATCAACTGGGTGGGAATATTTACACTACAGAAATTGGAAAATGCTACAAATGGAGATTGTCTTCCCCAGAGGGCTAGTTGTTAAGTATTTACCAATACACTACTTTTGCACCAAGATTTAAAGAGGGAGGAATAGAGAAATCAGTTGAAGCCTTAGAGATGAGCAGTCAGAGATGGAGGAGGGTGGGTGAGGACCGAGTTTTGAAGCCAAGAAAGATAGTCAGAAAGTCAGGAGTGTCACCACTGTGGGCAGGACCAGAAAAGTGAGGACCGAAGAGGCCAGACATTGTCACTACGGGAGCTGATGGGGAATCTGGACGAAGGAGGTGGAACTTTGGGCATCAGCTAGAGGGTAGCTGCAAAGGCTTGGAGACCCTGGCTCAGTCCCTGCACATTAACCTGAGGCCACTTGAGCCCATGGGGCTCCCAGACCAGGCTTGGCTCTGGGTGGCAGCAGTTGTATCTTGGGATTCTGTTTTCCAGGCTGCTTCTCCATCAAAGGCCCAGAGTCCGTGAGAGGTCTAGAGGGGGGCTCCGTGCGCATGCAATGTCTATATACACCAGAATGGCAGACTTACAAGAAGTGGTGGTGTCGCGGAAGGCACTGGAAATCATGCCACACTCTTGTTCAAACTGATGGATCGGAGCAAGAAAAGAAGGTAGACCGTGTGTCCATCAGGGACAACCAGAGTCACCTCTTATTCACAGTGACCATGGAGGAGGTCAGACAAGATGACACAGATACTTATTGGTGTGGGATTAGTAAATTTGGACCTGACCTTGGGGCATCTATCAAAGTGACCATTGACCCAGGTAAGAACTTTCTCATCTACACAATGAGGCCCTCATGCTCAAGACAGAAAGAATGAGGGCTTCTGCTTCCCTCTCCCCAAGGGCAAAAGGGAAATGGCTGAGTACTTGAGAACAGTGTCCTCATCACAGTCCCTGAGGTCACCTTATGTATCTGGCTGGTGCGTGCAAAGCTGGCAGGTCTTGGGATGGGGGTGGGGACACGGACCCCGACATCACTGACCAGGGCCCAGGCCAGCTGTCCTGGGGACCCACAGCCTTGGTAGCCCCACAGTCTCTCATCAGAGGAGTGTGTGGACCTTGGATGTCTTGGGTTCCAGGGCACAGCTCTAGGAAGTGGTCACTAGTGATCACACTCTAGACCTGTGACCACACAGAGAGGAGATACCCAGAGAGTCACAGCGCTGAACCCCAGGGGCTTGCCCAACCCAGAGTAGTTCTGGGTATGCGACAGTGCCTCTCCTCTCTGGGCCCCTGGCCAACCTGCCCTCTACTTTCCCTGGCTGCATAAGAGTGAGCAAGGAGTGTGAGGGACCCAGGAAAGGGCTCAAGTAACAGAGGATGCTGTAAACAGAAAGGAAGGATTTGACCATTGTGCCAACCAGGGACCCCTCTGGCTGTCCTAGGGTCTCCTCTTGCCTAGGACTCAACTTAAAAATAGCTCATGGACACTCAGTGCCACGCTGGTCTCAGGAATCCATGACCAAGTAGCCTACCATAAATTGTCTTCACAGTTTCTCATACAGATGTTTAATTTATCACAGCCTTTGCTCACGATTGAACCAGAATATACCCTCTTATTCACCAGTCCTCCAGAGTCCTCCTCTTCCTCCTTACCACCCCCAAAACCAGCCGCCCTATTTCCAGAACCACGTGACCCTGAGCTCAGCTCAGGCACTCCTCAAGGACCAGCGATGCCTGGCCTCTTCCGTGTCGTGTTCCCCCCATCCGTTGCCACCCCCTCTAGCTAAAGTTCCACCTAGAGGGGTAAGAGGAAAGAAGTGGAAAGGCAGGTCTCTCGCTCCAGAAGCAACTGCAGTGCATGCTTCTGTTTCTTTTTTATTTCTGCCTGAGTCGGTGGAAAGCAACTGAGTGGTGGTGGTTCAGAAAACTCAGCAGAGGGCGCCTGGCCGGCTCAGTCCATTAAGCGTCTGCCTCTTGGTTTGGGCTCAGGTCAAGATCTCAGGAAGATGAGATGGAGGCCCGTGTCTGGCTCTGTGCTCAGCTTGGAGTCTGCTTGAGATTGCGTCCCTCTACCTCTCCACTCCCCTCTAAAATAAATAGACAAAATCTTTAATAAAAAGAAAAGAAAAAGAAACCTCAACAGGAAGAGAGAAGCCTGGGGACTGCATCCGGGCTTCCCAGTAGAGGCTCAGGGTGGCTGGGGGGGGTGGGGGAGGGCTTGGCAGAGGGTCCCCCACAAGCCGCCCTCTGCCCACATAACCTGTGGCTGACTCCACCTATGTCTAGTGGGCGTGGTTCTGAACCCCTCCCGGAGCCCGCCTCGCAGCTCAGCTACCAGCAGCCGCGCAGGGGTGACATCCGACTCCTACATCAGGTGAGTGGCTGCTGTCCTTACCCTGCCCCTACCTTCTACTCTACTTCTGCACGCTCATGGGCCACCAGAGCTGTCACAGCCAGAGTCAAGTCCCAAAGCCACCCCCCCACCAACTCGCTCCTGCCTGTGTCGCCCCTCACCTCCCACCATATCCACAGTCCACCCTCCCCAGAAAGCCGCTCTGCAGAATCTTTCTTTATATTCAGTTGTCAACGACAAAAATCCCTGATAACCTAGAGTGTGCCAAGGGGAGATAAGACAAAATCTCCACCGTGTGAGGCACTGGGCGCCGCGGAGAGAAAGCGTGGCTCAGCCATCTGGAGCTGGCATTTTCCGGAGCTGCAAAGGCCCGCAGTCTGCTGTGGGTGACCCCAAGTTGCCGACATGCACTTCGGGAAAGCGGAGCTGAAGGAGGTGTGGTTAGAAAGGAAGGCAGGCCCAGAGCAAAGCAAAACCCACAAGGTGAAGTTGCTTCCGAGGAGCCCTCATGGTTGAGCCACTGAGCAGGATCACAGGGATCTTTGGAGTGGGGCTTCCGGGTCTAGGGTCGCAGGCTTTGGGGGGCTGGCCAATGCTCTCCCCTGTCAGGGCTCTGGGAGTGTTGGGCCTGGGAGGCCGAGGGCTCTGATGACTCTGTTACCTCTTGCAGGCACCACTATATTCTCCTGGCTTTCCTCAAGTTGCCTGTCTTGCTCACGTTGGTCGGTGCCATCCTTTGGTTGAAGGGGCCTCCGCAGAGACCACCCATCTATATGTACTTGCCCTCTGATCCTGTCAGAGATACAGCCCCTTAGACAGACAGATGAGCAGAACCTTCCTCCCCTGGACCCCATTTCCAGAGGAAATGGCTGGTGGCAGAAATGCCTCTGAGGCCTAGGGAGGCCGTGACTGAGGCTTGGGGTGCTGGGGGGCTGGCCTGGCACCCTCCTGGCTCTGCACAGCTCAGGGACACAACTTGGAACCCTCTTGAGGTATCATGGCTTCCTGGACTTTTTCCCACTCCTTCGGGTAGCAAATGCCCCAGCCTACCCAATGTGGAGCCAGAGGCCATGGTCATGGTCAGATCTATTGGGGTGGGACCTAAGCCACGTCCTCTCTGCTGGAAGAAGTTGGGGCACAGAGCCAGCAAC
Organism: Spilogale gracilis; assembly: GCA_004023965.1. Taxonomy (NCBI): domain Eukaryota; kingdom Metazoa; phylum Chordata; class Mammalia; order Carnivora; family Mephitidae; genus Spilogale; species Spilogale gracilis. The sequence continues at coordinate 13,745 of PITA01030959.1, forward strand.
CCAAGCACAGAGAGAAACAGTAGGGGTGCAGAGAGACAGAGAGATGGAGCCCTGCCCATGCCCTGGTCTCTGTCCTTCCTGAGACCAGCCCAGCACGCTCTATGTCTGAGCTTCTGATATATAAGGACTTTTTCTTAAGCCAGTCAAGTTGAACCTCAGAAACTCCTTCAAGGTTGGAGAGGGCAGTCAGGAAAACTGTCTGAGGAAAACGATGTTGCCTCTCCTACATGATGATATTTTAATAATCTTAATAATTAATTTGTTTAGATAATCTTAATAATGAAAAACGTCTGCAATAAATGACTTTTCATTTGTGCATTTGGACGGACTTGGTCCTCTTGCCTCATGGGTCATGGGTCCTCCCACTGAAGGGAATGCCATTTCACATGAGAAGGAACAGCCCCATTGCATATGTGTCCACCCACAAGCAAACACACACAAACACACCCGTTTGGAATGTTTCCTCTTGTTTTCTCCTGCAGCTTTATTGAGCTATAATTGACGAATAAAATTGTACATATTTAAAGTGTAAATGTGCTTTTTTAAAGGGGTACAAAGGGATGATTTAACATACATACACTTTGTGAAATGAGCACCACAACCTACTTCATGAACACATCCATTACTTTACATACTTATCTTTTTTTTTTTTTTGATGTGGGACTAATACTTTAAATCAACCCTCTTAGCCAATTTCAGGTATACAACACGGTATTATTAACCACAGTCATCATACTATACGAACTATGCTAACTCCAGACACTAGCTTATAACGGAAAATTCGCACCCTCTGAGCAACATCACCCATTCTCTCCCATGGACCAGCCCTTGGTTCTATGTGGAGTGTTTCCCTCTGAACACCTAGGAGGACATGTCCACCCTGTCCTTTGTCCTCATAGGTAGGCCTTGGTTCTCAGCTCCTCAGGAGGCCATGGGAAGGTACCTCACCAGGGAATAAAGGACACAGGAATCCCTATCCCTAGCATGGTAGCCAGAACCTCCCCTCCCCACCAGGATGCAAGAGTCCCCTCTCTTTGCCCTTCACCCAGTGAGAAACTTTCTCCCACTTTCACTTGGTGTAGGTCTCTGGTCAGTGGTGGGTCTGAAAATTCCACTGCACTCAGAGAGGATAAACTTTGAGCCAGACTAAAAGCTCTTAGGTCACCCTGTTTGGGGACCAAGGTCCATAATCCATCAGCTCCAAAGGCCCCTCTCTGTGATTACTTTGTTGGATCCAGCCTCCCCAAGATGCAACCAGACTCAGGTGACAAACAGCTCTTGGGAGGCAAAGCCAGAGCCCAGCAGCTTCACCAGCTGGCTCAAATGGGTGCAAGACTACTGATAATTGCTGCCCTCGTACCTGCTTTTCCCCACAGTGTCTGGCTATTGATATTCAATGACCCCTATGTCTTTGGAGATTCTGTGGTTGGGTTGTTACCCTTATGACATCATCAAAGAGAATGCACTGGAGTAGGTTTCTCTGGTCTGTCCTGAACACCACCCCTCAACACACACACACACACACACACACACACACACACACACACACACACACTGCAGGAAACTGCCCCTTGGGTTCCCCATGAAAATGGTGAAGCAAAATCTGCCTCTTATACCCACTATCCAGGGTAGGGAGAAAGACAGAAATTGTAAGTTAGGCACTGGGGCAAGATAGTATTTGCCAGCAAATGTGTTTCCACTAGGACCTTGGAGCCCAAGCCCCTGTGCTTGTAAACAGCTCTAGACTGGGACAATGTGTGTTCTTTTGAGCACACATTGCAACCAGGAGGCAAAGAAGGAGAGAGAGCTGGAGCCAATTGCTCTTTTAAGAACAAAGCATAACTTCTCCTTCCCCATTAGTTCCTCCTCTTGGGTCCTTACTTCCTTTTTTTTTCTTTTTTTTTTAATCTTTTATTTTTTTTATTTTTTTATTGTTACTAAATTTTTTTTTCCAGTGTTCCAAGATTCATTCCCCATTCCCCACACCCAGTGCTCCACGCTTTAGGTGTCCCCAGTACCCACCACCAGGCTCTCCCATCCCTCCACCCCCCTCCCTCCAAGTCCCTCAGTTTGTTTCTGTGTTCAAAGTCTCTGTTGTTTCGTTTCCCTCCCTAGATTACC
>PITA01030960.1:0-15863 GCA_004023965.1 Spilogale gracilis
TTCCAGACTCAAGTACAGACAACTTCAAGAAGTTTTATTGAAAAATAGCCCCAAAAATGTGATAATATCTAGTGGGGTCAATACTAAATATATACTTTTTAAAGATGGGAGCAAAATTTACAGCATGTTTGTATGTTTATCTTCTCTAATCCATTGGAGAAGGAAAAATCAATGATGTCAGAAAAGGAATGGCAAGAAGGTAAGGTTGGTTAGTTAGATGTAAGACTGATGGTAAGAGGAATGAAGGCAGAGAAAGTGTGGGCAAAGGTGCAGGATACGTGGGTGGTGGTGGTTGTGAGAAAGCATGGACGTTTTCTCTTGCTTTAGTTTCTTTTTTCCCCTGAGAGAGAAATTGGAAGTATGGTCATCATCTGAGAGTAAGGAGAGAGGTGAGGCTGTGTAAGGTTTGAGGACTAAACGTTGATGAAGAAGAGCTTAGGGGAATGGGAGAGAAAATGTGCTAGCGAGCATACCTGGATTTCCAGGTAGCACTAAGTGCTAGTGGACACATACTTAATTTAAGAGCCTTTTGGGTGACTGCTGGGAGCTGTCATGTTTAGCTTCACAGGTATGGGGTTTGGATTAGGCAGAGCTAGATTTAACCAGAGCGAGAGTTATACAAAGAGAGTATAATGATGAAGGTATGAGACTTTGAGGCTCCATGCAAGGGTGTAGTTTTGATAAAGGAACATGGATATCAAAGAAGGTGGATGATGAAGGCAGCAAGGAACAGTGGAAAGTAGAATTAAGGGATTGTGTATCTGTTGTCATTCAAGTGTTTTGGGGGTGCATAAGAGCTAGAGGGACTGAGATGGGGAGATAAAAGGTGGTGGTCCAAAAATGCAATTTTGAAATTGAGGTCATGGAAAGATTCATATTTGTGATGGCAGACAAGCCATTGATTTGACCATGGGGGTAGGGAACTGAGATCACATGGAGGTCATGGTCAACTACAGAGAGAATAGAGGTCAAGGGGTTGGGCATCTGGAATACTGGAAGAGTCATCTACATGGATTTTGAAATTTCTGGAAGTTACAACAGGAGAAACTGATGTACAAGGAGCTAAAATCCTCATATAATGAGGAGGACTCACCCAGAGGTTTGCAGCTGGTGGCAACAAGGAGGCATTGTGGGAGCTGCAGCAGAAAACCATAGTGTTAGTAGAAGAATGAAAGACATGGACACTTATAAAAACAGTTTTCACGGTGTCAGGCTCATGGTAAAAGCTCAGTAAGTCATCTTTGAACTTATAGTCTTAGTTCTGACACAGAAAGAGCTTGGAAGTCATCGCTACCATCCCTACAATGAGAAAAAGCTGAAAAAAACGAAAATCAATGACTTTTCATGATTCATCAGAGAACTGAGCTTTTGGGACAAACTGACACCCTGAGATGTAGAGAGAGGTGAATTGAGATATTCCCAGGTGAATTGAGACAGTTGCATTTGGACAGTCACAGCTGAGATCAGCTTAACTAGAGCAGAAGACACTAGAGCCATAAAGTGGTAGGAATACTTAGATGCTCATTTTGATGAATTGCTGGAGATTGAGTGTGGGCTAGCATGACAGTCAGAAACTCCAGGGGGGTGCTGCAGTCTTCAAATCCTACATGACTCTTGGAGAGAAGTCCTGTGCCTCAATGACTAGGATACGCTTATAATATGGGTACCTTGCAACACCGTCGGCTGCTCAAAATTTTTAATGTCGAATCTCCTTGTATTTGAATAATGCTTGAAATCTTTTTTTAAAAAATAAGAACAGTCTGTTTGAAAATGTGTATTTTTAATGTAGTTTTTCTTAGCAAGCATGTAACAAACCTGTGACTCTTTGCAGGTCAAGGATCTTCTCATGCAATTGCAAGATAGTAACATTTTGAGTATCATGTGCAAAAAGAAAATTGCTTAGTAGTGGCATAGTGGTTAATGTGGGTGTGCTTTTAAGCTCCTTTTTCAGGGGAAGGGGAAATGATCCAAATAGCCTAACTCAATTAATAAGAGTTATAGAGAATAATAGAGGAAGACAAAGGCAGAGAGAAGAGAAGGGGAAAGAGGAGGAGAGAGAGGAGAGAGAGAGGGACAAAGAAGGGGAGAGAAATCTCAAAGGAAGTTGGAATAGCCTCTAAAAAACAGGAACTGTAGTTTTGAAATGGAAAAGATTCGATCCCTCTTCAAGATGGCGGAAGGCCAGGTGACCACATGTCGGGGAGTTCCCTAAAGAGAACTGAATTCCAGCAAAAAAACCACTACAGGACCACTGTGAACACCCATGAAATCAGCCTGAAATGTGATATTTTGCACTTTTGGATCACCACGGGAGAGAAGGACCATTGGCAAAAAGGTAGAAACAAGTAAGAGGGTCTGGAGGCTTGCCCCCAGAGACAGGGGAGTGGGGGAGGAAGCCCGCAGAGCTGAACTATTGAAAGCAAATTCCCCAAAACGAAAGTGCTCTGTGAGTGAGGAATAACAGCAGATTACGGTCTGAATCGGAGCGAGACAGAAATGGGAACACAGCGGAGCCCGCGGCAAGGCAAGGAGACTTTTTAATTTTTTTTTTTCCCACCGCTGGCGCCAACGCCGCCGCCATTGCTGCTGCCACCATTGCCGCCACCGCCGCCGCCGCCGCCACCCCCGCAGCTGCCGCGAGAGCGGCGGGCGTGGATTCTATTTTTCCGCCGCTGCCTTTCTCTCCCGCTTCTCTCCACCCTGTGGGCCAGGCGCGGACCCCCCAGGGAAGGCGATTTTACAGACTTGCGCGGGACCGGAGGGGCTGCGGGTCCCAGGGCACAGACAAGGTCGTGCGATCCAAAAGGAGTTGTGGCTTTGAGGTGTGGGAGTGGAGCGACAAGCGGGGGAGGGGGAAGAAATCAATCCAGCATCTGCGCCAGCCCGGCTGTGACAGATTGCCAACCGGGAGGCTGGAAAGAGCCCCTCCCTGTGTAGAGGCTCTCTCTGGGAGGGAGGTCTGGGCACAGACATCCTGCTCCGACCTGACTTCCTCAGCAGCTGAAAAAAGACATAAAAGAACAATGCTCCGGTACCAGAGAAATGTAACCTGATAACCTGGTTACCATGGAGACCAGCCTCTAGCAAGGGGGCGGAGAGACGCAGCCCAGGTAGAAGAGACTGAAAACAGCTCTGCAGACCCCGCCCCCAGAAAGCAAGCCAGAAGCTCAGGAAGACAACACTCCAATGCAAAACTCCAAACGGGGAGGCTGGGTGAACATGGCGGTGGCCACCGGGCGCTTCCTAAATTGTGCTGCATGAAAGAATGGGTGAATGGTCCTGGTGGCAGGAAGTGTGGACAGATGGATCCACTGAAGCGTTGGGAAAAGTGTCTCAGAGAAGGGAACAGAGAATACGAGATGGAGAGGCTGGGAGCCAGGAGAGCGCCTCCAGACCAGGTTGTTCACCAGAAATAGAAGCCACTCTGCCAGGAGGAGCACAAAGAGTTCCACAATACCTTCGCTATACAGCTCTCTGCAACTGCACTTCACGCACAGAACAGTACCTGCGGCTGTCGGCTGGCTTCCGTTAGCAGTCTTAGTTCCAGAAAGAAAGAATATTTAACTTTGCATCAACAGGCAAAGAATAATTAAAATATAATTAAAAGCATGAATTCTGGGGTGAGCACCCTCGAGCGTGTGGGCATCCCCCGTGCATGTGGGCGTCCCCCGTGCGTGTGGGCGCCCCCGAGCGTGTGGGCATCCCCCGAGCGTGTGGGTGACCCCGTGCAAGTGGGCGCCCCCGTGCGTGTAGGCGTCCCCCCGGCGTGTGGGTTCCCCCGTGCGTGTGGGCGTCCCTGAGCGTGTGGGCTCCCCCGAGCGTGTGGGTTCCCCCATGCGTGTGGGCGTCCCCGAGCGTGTGGGCATCCCGGAGCGTGTAGGTGCCCTTGTGCGTGTGAAGATGTGGTAAATATATACAATGGAATACTATGCCTCCATCAGAAAGGACGAATATCCAACTTTTGTAGCAACATAGACTGGACTGGAAGAGATTATGCTGAGTGAAATAAGCCAAGAAGAGAAGGTCAAGTATCACATGGTTTCACTTACTTGCGGTGCATGAGGGGTAACCTGGAGGACAGTGGGAGAAGGAAAGTAAATGGGAACTAGGGTAATCCAGGGAGGAAAACGAAACAACAGAGACTTTGGACACAGAAACAAACTGAGCGACTTGGAGGGAGGGAGGTGGGGGGATGGGAGAGCCTGGTGGTGGGTACTGGGGACACCTAGAGCATGGAGCACTGGGTGTGGGGAATGGGGAATGAATCTTGGAACACTGGAAAAAAAATTAGTAACAATAAAAGAAAAAAAAAAGAAATGGAAAAGATTCAAGATTCAACAGAGATTTAAAGATAGGCCTTTCTAATGCCCCCTCACAGCTCCCAGCAGCAGGCATCTAAGATCATCACTCTTTAGTTTCTTCCCATGTATATTCCTGCAATCAACTGATTCTCTCCAAGTGTTTAAGTTTCAGAATGAGCAAATCCTGTTGGTGCAACCAGTAACCCCTGGCTGCATTCTTGCAAAACTTTTGTATTCAACTACCTCATAGTTGGTTGGTCAGGCTATGGGTTATCTGCTCTTGTGAGGTGCAGTTAAGGGGAGGAAGTAGGCCTGCCAAGTAGGAAGGGCTGTCACAGGTGGAAGACACAGGCACCCCACTCAAGGAATAGGTCAGGGTCCCTTCATGAGGTTATCTCCTTTAAAAGGAACCGAATGTCTGCCTGTATTTTTATAGTCTGATATCCAGATAAAAGGAAAGAGTCCATTATTTGGATTTGCATTTGCCTTGTTTATAATAAGTCAAAATTCAAAATGTCTACATTCATCATCATGTTGGCATTAAGAATTCCCAGTTGCATTGGTGTTTTTGATGTTGTTGCTGTTGTTTTTAGTTTGTATTCTGTGTTTGCCGTGACATAGCTTAATACTGGCAGTGCTTAGAGATTCAACTACATCACGTTGACAGGTGATCACAATAAAATGCCAAGGTACAAAAGAATCTATGTTATTGTATTGCCCTCTAGTGGTGTGCTCTTGGGTTTACAGTTATTGTACGGAAAGCAACCTTGTGCACTAATTCAAAGTTACCAGGGAAACTTTTTGCTTCTATTCCATTTAGAGCCATGTACAAGCCATAATATCACAGAATCTATTTCTTAGCCTGCGAAGTCACAAACTAGGCTCATCAAACTCTAATGGAAGATCTTGACTTGGAGATTTTGGAAGCTGAGTGTTTTAAACCTTAGAAACTTTTTTATATTGTTAGAATTATATAATGTTTGGAATAGAACAAAGTTTAAGACTGTTAAATCCAACCCAGTCATTTTACATTTGAGAAAACAAGCTTCAAGATTTAAATATATTAACCAAGGTGCTGCAGATACTTTAAAGTAGAACTGAACCTAAAATCCAAGTTGACTGCCTCCCAGGAAGGCAATCTTTCTTTCATAAAACCTATATATTACAATTACATTTATTCAGTGGGGAGAAGGCCCAAGGTCTGGACTGTTATCAAAAACAAAACAAAGCAAAACAAAACAAAAATGGTGTGCTATCTTAAAAGGGAAAATTAATGCATGAGTTATTTGAAGGAAGGGGAGGATATATGTTCTTTCTATTTTGGGAAAATAATACAATTTTAAAACTTTATTCTTTTTATTAATTCCATAGAATTATTTCAGCTCAAAGCAGGAGAGAAGAAAAAATAGGCTGGATAAGGTAGAGGCAAGTGGAGGAGGATATACAGGAATGCCTTTATCCACATTTCTAATCTTAGGTGCTCATTCTTCTTTGAAGAATAGGTTATGTCGGTGACCACGCTGGGGTGGCCATTCCCATTTTATCAGTGATCTGAACAGCTATGCTATGGACTGAATTGTGTCTCCCGCCAAATTCACTTGCTGAAGCTCGAACCCCCAACATGACTGTATTTGGAGATAGGACCTATAAGGAGGTAGTTCAGGGTAAGTAAGGTCACAGGGTGGGTCCCTAATCTGATAGGACCCTTTTCTTACATGAACAGAGAAAGAGAGAGAAAGATATCCGTCTCCCCATCAGGCGAGGACATAGCCCAAAGACATTATCTATAATTCTGTAAGAGTTCTCGCTAGAACCCAACCATGCTGGCACTTTCCTATTAGCATTGCATTTTAATTTTGCCAATTTTGGAAACTAAGGCTTGGAGAGTAACTCACCATCCTTGTAAGTGGTGGAACAACAAATCCAATCAAGTTTTGTGTGATTCTGAAACCCCAAATCATTGCAGCCCTTTGGCCATGTTAGTGCCTTACCAGCTCCCTTCAATCTGCACTCTGCCTCTCCACCTCACCTGAAATGATCCAGAGATATTCCCGGAGGCTCACCAAGCAAGCTGCAGTATTCACAACAGTTAAAGTCATGGACTATGTAGCTAGTCTTCCCAATATGGGAGGCTGTGAATTCTATATCCTTACTGACTTCTCTGATGCTTTGCCACTTGTGGATCATACCTTCCTTGTAAACCTCTCTTCCCTTGGTTTCTTTGATACCCATTTATATTGGCTATCTTTTCTCCTACCTGAATCTGCCTTCCTTGTCCCTCGAGGGCACTCTTTTGTCCCTTTATGTGCCTTAGCGACTTTGATGTGCCCCAAATGGTATTGCTATTTCTTGGGGGCAATCTCATGTCCTTTTATTTTATTTTATTTTATTTTATTTTATTTTATTTTATTTTATTTTATTATTTTATTTTTTTGTTATTTTATTTTATTATTTTATTTTATTTTATTTTATTTTAATTTTATTATTTTAACCACTCATATTCTTTGACTGTCCAAGTAGCTTTCTCTTTCTTTTTAGTCCTGAGCTTCAATTCCATTTATCAAGCTGGATATTTCTGTGTGAATCCCCAACAGCTACTTCAAAACAAATTCTATATCTGAACTTAGAAGTTTTCATTCAGTGAATATTCTTACTGAAACTCATTATTCCCTAACAAATACCATCATCCTCTCAATCACCCAAGCAAGAAAGCTGGGAGTCAGTCTCAATAGTCTCAGTTCTTTCTTCTACTCCTTGTCTGTAATCTTTCCCCTCTCCCCTTCACCTCCTCCCTCTCTTTTTTCTGTAATCTAATCAATCATCAAATTATATGTTTCATCAGCAAGACTCCATCCCTTCTCTTTTTCCCTATTGCCATTATTCTAGTTCAGGGGTTCATTGCTTGCTAGCATTAACCTTGTAATTCATCTTTTTGCTTCCATTATTTACCCACTTAAATCTTTCATACAGCAGATACACTGAATAATCGAAAATGCAAATACAACCAGTTGCAAAGGAGAAAGTTGTCTCTAAAACAAGGTGCCAATGGTCCTCATAATTTGGATGCTGCCTTTCCTTCCAGCCTCATCTGCCATCACCTTTACAGCCCACACCATATTCCAGGTTTGCTAAATTTGGTCTAGTAGTTTTGCTATTGGTTCATTATAGTCTTTCCTCTGTCCAAAACCCATTACTCTTCCCACCTCTTAGCCCTCATCCTCACTTAGCAAAAATAATGCCTAGCATGACTCATTTTTTTCAAGACACGGTTGAGCTGTCATTCCCACCAGCAGGCTGTCCTGATATCCCATTAGACTAGAGGATTTTTCTCTGTGCTCATGCAGAGTCCTAACTTTCCTCTGCCATTGGCTCTACGACTGTGGTTAGTAGTACATGTCTGTCTTCCTTATTTGCTCCTCAGTAGTAGTGGAGTCACGAGTCAGCCCAGTGTTTAATGAGTCTTCCCAAGCATTTGCTAAATTGAAATTTTTTAAGGGCAAGTTTTTTTTCTTAGTCTTCATATCTTGAGGAATGTAATTTTTCTTAACCCTGACTGTGAAGGGTTCTAGCAGCATTCTTCTCAATGTTCTTTCTCCTATTCATTGTTTATCTGATAAGGGACTAGAGAAGGCTTTAGAATACGTAGGGTGGCACTGTAGGGGCCCAAGTGAGTCCCTGCCAGGGGCTCTGATCTGGACCGCTCCCATCATTATACCAGGAACACATGTTTCCAAACAAATGTTCTAATGTAACAGCTCATATCCTGGAACTAGTCTCAGCTCACTACTCCAAGAATTGCATTCCCTGGTTTATTCTTTTTACTCACAATCTTTGTGCGTTTGTCTTGGCCGGGAAAAAATCATTGTATTCTGTAGAGCTAGTGTTTGATGGGCTGACGCTACGAGGTTTGGAAATTTTCTCCTTATGGAAATGGTGCTTTTAACTTTAAAAATATATTGGTGGGTATTTATTTTAGAGGAGGGTAGGGACAGAGGGGGAGAGAGAGAACCTCAAGCAGCTTCATACCCAGCACAGAGCTGGAGGCAGGGCTCGATCTCCCAACCTGAGATCATGACCTGAGCTGAAATCAAGAGTTGGGCGCTTAACCAAGTGAGCCACCCAGGCACCCCTATAGTAACTTTGTAAGGTAACAGATAGTAACTGGACTTACTAGGGCATTTCACAATGTTCAACAAATGTTGGATCACTATGTTGTATACGTGGAACTAATTTAATATTATATATCAGTTATACCACAGTAAATTAAAAAAATGCATTGGCATGTCACTGCTAAACCCTCATTGTATCTTTCAAAAGCTGATAGCTGGGCAGTGGTGAAAGACATACAGCCAGCCCCTCCAGAAATATCCTGTTGCCCATCAGCCCCAGCACCTTGTTCTCTAGCAACATGGTCTGGCAATGTGAGAATCTGACTTTTACACTGGAGTGGGACATCAGTTCTCAGTTGGCTAAGCTTCCACTTGGAAGCATCGAGTCCAAAAAAGGCATGCAAAAACTAAAAATTCGGACTTGACTCCTTTCATCTCCTCTTGCCTGGAACGATAGTGTGATTAATCTAACATTGCTTTGGAGTATGTTATTCCTTTATCAGTGAATTAAAAGACATTATAATAAAAAAAATCCAGTAAGTGATCGTTGTTTATGATTCCTGATTTTGTGAGTTGAATCTTTGTTAATTTGCAACATTTGTGCCAGGCATTAAAACCCATGTTTTATTTATTTTTATTTTTTTAAAGATTGATTTATTTATTTGACAGAGAGCGCATAAGCAGGAAAAGCAGGAGAGGGAGAAACAGGCTACCCATTGAGCAGAGAGCCTTATGCAGGGCTTGATCCTAGGACTCTGGGATCATGACCTGAGCCAAAGGCAGTCACTTAACCATCCAAACATCCAGTTGCCTTAGATGTCTATTCCCAAGTATGCTCATGGAAATAGTCAAATAGATTTCTGGTGAAAGGAAATAAAATTAATATATATATAACATATATATATATATATTACATAGTATATTTTAAATATCCTAGACTATAATAAACATTAGTAATCTTAAATATATAAGTATATATTCTTTTGATTTATTTATTTATTTATTTGACAGCGATAAATATACAAATATGTTAATCAATACATATTTATTCATTTGTTCTGGACATACCCTTGGCATTAGATGGTAAGCATTTTGCTGTAAGACTGACTTAATGAGTTAGACAATTTATTTTGGCAGCAACTATTTATTTGTAAGTGGCCTTCAGGTGACTTATGAGAATAAAAAGAAAGACCTTTCCAATACCAGTACTTACATATAAATAAAATTATTGCTCAGCAATAGTCCTAGTTAAAGAGCTATCCGGGGAACATTAAAAATACTGATCCTCAGACTCTCCTAGAGATTCCTGTTTAGTTGATTGGGATAGGCTTGGAGAATCAGTATTTTTAAAAACTCCCCAATGTATTCCATTGTGCAGCCAGGTTTGATAATAAAAGATTGAGCATGATTAATAAGGAAATGAAGTTCAGATGGAAGGCTCTGCATTTGACCCATTCCTATGCCCTCCATGCTGGCCAAGATAATAAATCAAAAGCATATCATATCCCAGAGGAGTGACAGAAGTTAGTGCCATTCTTGAGGATCTAAAATCAGGCTGCCGAATAGAATTCCCTGTAATAAGGGTAATGTTCTATATCTACCCTGTCCTATAGAATGCCCACCAGCCATGTGTGGCTGTTTTCTTTATTTTTCTTTTTTTCTTTATTTTTCTTTTTTTAATTTTTCTTTTATTTATTTTATTTATTTATTTCTTTTCTTTTTTTTTTTTTCACCATGTGTGGCTGTTAAGCCACTTGACATGTGGCTGCTGCAATTGAGAAACTGAATATAAAATTTTGTTTTTAGTTCTAGTTTCAATTTAGTCACATTTGTTTAGTGGTTACTGTACTAGATGTATGATTGGAAGGATGCAGAAGTGAGACCTGTGTTATAGTTCCATTTAATCTCCTCCAGAAAACTGCTCCTGATGTCTCTGGACTGAGGCAATCTTGTTCCTATCTGTATGTTTCCTCTTGCTGCTGCAAAAGATCACCCCAAACTTAGTGGCTTAAAAACACAAAGTGACTTAAATGAACAAATTAAGTTCTGGAGGTCTCCAGTTTCTGGAGGTCAAAAGTCCAAAATGCGTCTTAAGAGGCTAAAATCAAAGTGTTTGACAAGACTGTATACCTTCCGGAGGCTCTAGGAGTCTGTCTCCTTGCCGTTGCCAGCTTCCAGAAGTCACCCGTAGGCCTTGCCTTGTGGCTCATTCCATCTCAAATCCAGCAGCACAGCACCTTCCAATCTCTGCCTCTGACTTCCTGCATCACTCTTCCATGGACGATGACCCTTTTTATTGCTGTGGGTTAATGATCCAGATACTCTCTTCATCTCAAAATCTTTAATTTATTATTATTATTTTGATTTTTAATTTTTCTAAAGGTTTTATTTATTTATTTATTTATTTATTTATTTATTTATTTATGTGAAGAGGAGAGAGAGAAAGAGAGAGAGAGTGTACTTGCAGGGGGAGGGGCAGAGGAAGAAGCAGACGCCCTTCTGAACATGGAGCCCAACTCGGGACTCCATCCAGGACCCTGGATCATGACTTGAGCTGAAGGCAGGTGCTTAACCAATGAGGACCATCCAGGTGTCCTGTAATTGCATTTTTTATAAACCCTCAAAACTCTTACTCTAATCTCACCTACAAAGTGCATTTTGTCATGTAAGGTAATACATTAAGAGGTTCTGGGGATTAAGATGTAGCATTTTGGGGGAACCACTATTCAGCCCCCTCTACTATGGTACTTGTTCCGCCTTGTCTTATAGTTTCCCATGTGTTTTTATATGAGCAGCAGATAAGTCTTAGTAATTTTAATCCTTGTGTTAAAACTGTGGTTTTCACACTATATGTGCTCAAAATATGTTTGTTGGAATGCGTTGATTAAGGATAAAAAAAGAAGAGAGTATTGATAGGTATTGACAGAGTGGATAAAGCATCAAGGTGGGGCGGAGGGGTCCAAATCCAGCAAATTAACTTTGAGCATCTGCATGAATTGAACATTCACCAATCCATCAACCCATAGAATAGATTTTGGAGCAGTACTTATCAATCACCAATCAACTATAGACTGAATAATGGTACCCTGGTCTTTTCATTTTAGCTCAATGTGTTTTGGGCTAGTGAGAAAGCAATGGGAAGCCAAAGCCTATTTGCATGATTCTGTAGGAAATAAGAATAACAACAACAACAATGACAAATATGGAATGATAATTAATGGCTTATGTCTGATAAATGCACTCCAAAACATTGCCAGAACATTTTACGATTAATACATTATTTGAAAGGGGAAGTTAGTGTATGAAAATCAATGATTACTTCATTAAGCATTTGTATCTAATGAGGGAAAAATTTACTCAACTTTGGTTCTTAAAAAAAGATATTATAGGTTAAAAGATGTTCAGTTTAATTATTTATAAATTAAGCGTTTAATATAACAGAATAATATTTTATTCTACAAAATTTACATGTACACAGAGTAGAAAGGATCATGTAACAGACCCCAGGTACCCAGCACCCAGCTTAAACAACTATCATCCCATGACCTGGAGTACTGTGTTAATCTGTACTGTATTCCCCACTCCCTGTCCCCATGTCCACCCCAACCCTCAGTATTTTCAGGCAACTTCTAGAATCCTATCATATTATCCATAATTTAATCATGCATAAAGACATTTGGGCAGGTCTGTTAATGAATTTCCTCATATTCATGTTGGCTTCCTGCATGCTTTAGCGGCTCCATAATCTTTCTGACATTTACCATCTTTTCTTTACCTTATGTGGAATTTTGTTCTGAAGGACAAAATATAACAACTAAATATGGAAAACACTAAACTGGCCAGACTTGTTTAATTTTCCTATTACTTCAATTCATTTTTTTAGGAAATAGCTTACAATGTGGAAATATACAAAATTGCAAGCAAAATTAAAACAGTATTTGCTTTTTTCTTTTTTTAGAGAAAGGGGAGTTCTTAACCACAGAGGAAATATGAGTTGAAAACTTCTAAGCTTTACTCCTCTTATTTTAGGAACATATTAAATAATGCTAAGGAAAGACATATATATCCTACTTTGAGAGAGGCTTAGAGAAAGTCCAGGATTAGGGGATATTCTGAGGGAAAATACTTCATGGGAATAATTGGGTGAAGCCCACACCAGAACTGAGAAATAAGATACTGTTGAAGATGAAAGTCTGATCAGAAAATATTAAGCCATATAAAATATGGTTTGTAAAATATAAAAATATGAAATGTTTCTTTGTGGAACAAAAGTACTATCTTTCTATATATGTGTACATTGATTATAAGTGGACTTCCTCACTATATTATATATATTAACAAAAAGACACATTGCCAGGATTGGCTGGGTTGGAGGAGGATGATAATTTTATTATTTAAAAATCATATGTCATAAACAGTTGCCTCTATCTTTATGTATTTCTTCCTGCCCCCCCTTTTTTTTTGGTCTTCATCAAGAACCAGAGCTAATTTATTCACTCAGTGCACCTGAGTCACGGTACTTTATTCATAAATACAAGTTAAATATTTGGAGGAATACATAAAATAGATTTCTAATTTTTCAAATCCAAATGTAGCATTCTAAAATTTATCAAGTTGAAATTCCCTGTGATGCCACTGTTCCAAAGCAGAAAGCCTCATAGACTCATGAAGGTTTTCAGCGGACTAGAATCTATAGAAACGATCTAATTCAGCTCCACATTGGGGGTCTGGAGGTGTGTGGATCAGCTGAGCTGCCGAAGGTCACATCACTAAAAACTGCCAGTTCAAGACTCACTTTAGCAGCACAAATACTGAAATTGGAACTGTGCAGAGATTAGCACGGCCCAGCACAAGGATGATGTGCAAATCTGTGAAGCATCTTATAGAAAAAAAAGCCAATTCAGAGATAAGAAAGCAATGTTCTCACCTCCCACGTTGGTGAACCCCTCCCAGGGATTACAAAAGGTGAGGGTTTTTATCTCCAGTGACAAATGAAGAAAATTGTTTGGTTCTTTTCCTTACAATGGTGTAGAAAATGTACTTTTCTACCATGACAATGAATACAAGTCATTTCAAGGAGATATGTGATTTTTAAGGTTTCATCAAGCTCTAAGATGATGGATTTCTAAGAAGAGGCTCTGGTTTGCATTTTTTAAATTGAATACTATATTTTTGCATAAACTAATGTTATAAAACAGTGCCAAGTATTTCCAAAAAAACAAATATAATGCAAAGAAGAAAGGGTTAGGCATCCACTTCTGTCTCTATTGTTGATATTAGTGAAGGTGATGTTATGACCACCAATTCTCGGCCTCAGGGCTAAGGGTGGAATGGTGTCCTTCTCACTCCTCACCACTGTTTTCAATATTTCTCCTTCTTTCTCGGGTCCTATCTCCAGCTTCTGATTGCACATATAGGTTTCTACAGGCATACAAAGCCAACTGCTTTTAACCCCCATCCCTCCACCACCCTACTGTCAAATCTCCTCCACGTCCTGTGCTCACTGTCCTACAAAAAGACACCCTAACTTTACAACCGCCCAAGACAGACACCTGGAAATATTTGACCCCTCCATACTTGACCCAGTTAAAAGTCACTTTCTGTCAATGTCACCAGTTAAATACATCTCCAGTCTATTAGCTGTTCCCCATACCTGTTGACTTGGAGTAGTTCTACTCACTGTCATCTCCTCCATGAATTGTGGCCACAGTCTCCCTCATTAGACTCGGCCCCTTTGTGTGCAAAGTATTTTTTTCTTTTAGCATTCATGTTGCTTCCATGACAGAAACCGAACCTCAGGAAAATCAAACAATTGGCTCACATGAACACAACCCTTGAGCTGTTAGAGACAGATATTCTGACTCCTTACTAGGGTCTTACTAACTTCCAGTTGCCCCTTTTGCAGGTCTGAAGATGTGTGCACCTCTGAAGAACACACAGTGCAGACTTGAAGTCAGCTCAAGGGTAAAATAATGGAAGGCTCTCAACTCTTAAGCCTGAACCATAACATAATGTTCAGCTGTTCAAAGGACACATTCTGAGTCATAATAATGGCATTTAGAGACCATCAGTCTACTGTGTTGTCACCTTTTAAGAACCATAACTTCATGTGTAACTTGTTCCTACTTTCCAACATCTCATTTTAGTATCATTATAAATCATGTGCATTTTCTGAGGACCTTAGTTTTCAGGTTGTCATAAATAATCATTAAAAAAAATCATGAAGCTATTCTTTGGAGTTATAACAACCAGTTGCCCATTAAGTCAAATGAAAAGAAATTATAGTCAATGAAAGAGTGTAGTAAATATCTTAACTATTCCTGACTATCTTTCCCAAGATTAGAATCATTTTATAAAATGACAGAATTTTTTTAATTTTAATTTTAATTTTTTCAGTGTTCCAAGATTCATTGCCCATTCCTCACACCCACTGCTCCATGCAATAGGTGCCCTCAGTACCCACCACCAGGCTCTCCCATCCCCCCACCCCCTCCCTCTGAGTCCCTCAGTTTGTTTCTGTGTCCAAGGTCTCTCTTGTTTCGTTTCTCTCCCTGAATTACCCTACTTCCCATTTACTTTCCTTCTCCTACTGTCCTCTATATTACCCCTTATGCACCGCAAGTAAGTGAAACCATGTGATACTTGAATTTCTCTACTTGGCTTATTTCACTCAGCATAATCTCTTCCAATCCAGTCCATGTTGCTACAAAAGTTGGATATTAATCCTTTCTGATGGAGGCATAGTATTATTCCATTGTATATATATACCACATCTTCTTTATCCATTCATCTGTTGATGGGCACCTTGGCTCTTTCCACAGTTTGGCAATTGTGGCCGTTGCTGCAATAAACATTGGGGTACATATGGCCCTTCTTTTCACTACATCTGTATCTTTGGGGTAAATGCCCAATAGTGCAATTGCAGGGTCATAGGATAGTTCTATTTTTTTAAAACATTTTATTTATTTATTTGACAGAGAGAGATCACAAGTAGGCAGAGAGCAGGCAGAGAGAAGAGGAAACAGGCTCCCTGCTGAGCAGAGAGCCCTATGCAGGCCTTGATCCCAGGACCCTGAGATCATGACCTGAGCTGAAGGCAGAGGCTTTAACCCACTGAGCCACCCAGGCGCCCAGGATAGTTCTATTTTCAATTTTTTAAGGGATCTCCACACTGTTTTCCAAAGCGGCTGCACCAGCTTGCATTCCCACCAACAGTGTAAGAGAGTTCCCCTTTCTCCACAGCCTCTCCAACACTTGTTTCCTGACTTGTCAATTTTGGCCATTCTGACTGGTGTAAGGTGGTATCTCAGTGTGGTTTTGATTTGAATTTCCCTGATAACTAATGACGCTGAACATTTTTTCATGTGTCTGTTAGCCATTTGTATATCTTCTGTGGAGAAGTGCCTCTTCATGTCTCTTGCCCATTTTTTTATGTGTCCATCTTCTTTTTGGA
>PITA01030961.1:0-15863 GCA_004023965.1 Spilogale gracilis
TTTTTTTTTAAGATTTTATTTATTTGACAGAGAGAAACACAGCCAGAGAGGGACCTCAAGCAGGGGGATTGAGAGAGGGAGAAGCAGGCCTCCCACCGAGCAGGGAGCCCGATGTGGGACTCCATCCCAGGTTTCCGGGATCATGACCTGAGCGGAAGGCAATCGCTTAACCAACTGAGCCACCCAGGCGCCCCTAAAGAAAATTTTTTAAAGACTTTATTTAACAGAGAGAGACACAGCGAAAGAGGGAACACTCAAGCAGGGGGAGTGGGAGAGGGAGAAGCAGGCTTTTAAAAATATGTCATTTACATAGCATTTTTCCTAGGAATAAAGCTGACAAAAAGATGTACAAGATCTCTGTGTGGACAGTTTTAAATTTGAGAGAAATTAAATTTGAGAGAAATGTACATGTAGGTCTCTATTCTTAGATTTTAGATCTTTCAGACAATTTATACAGATGTCCATTCTCTCTAAAGTTATAGTTTCTGTATGACCCCAAACAAAATCCCAGCAGATTTATGGGGAATAGTTGTGGAATGAGAGAAGTGGATTCTGCAATTTATGTGGAAATGCAGAGGGTTTGGGAATAGAAGCCATGATATACTTGAAGCTGAACAATCAGGGAGGACTTGCTCTCCAGATAGGAAATACTTTAAATATTGTAATTAAGAATTGGACCAATGACAGAGAATAGAGAAGCCAAAAAGACTATAGACAGAAATATATAGACAGAAAAGGGGCACTGCAGAGCAATAGGGGAAAGGTAGTCCTTACAATAAAAGGCGCTAAGGCAATTAAGTAGCCATTACATATTTAGTTAGATAGTCAGTTGGCCAATTGGATTTCTAATTTGATAGTCAATTAGAAAAGAAAGAAATAATTTCCTTCAAGTCACAGCATAAAATTCTGTTCCATATGTGTTGATGTTTAACTGTAACAGCTAAAACTACAAAAGTTTGAGAGTATATTTCTGACCTTAATGATAGGAAAGGATTTCTTTTTTTTTTTTTTTAAAGATTTTATTTATTTGACAGAGAGAAACATAGCCAGAGAGGGAACACAAGCAGGGGGAGTGAGAGAGGGAGAAGCAGGCTTCCCGCTGAGCAGGGAGCCCAATGCGGGGCTCGATCCCTGGTCTCCGGGATCATGACCTGAGCCGAAGGCAGTCGCTTAACCAACTGAGCCACCCAGGTGCCCCAGGAAAGGATTTCTAAGCAAATACATTAACTATGAAGAACTTTGGTAAAAATGACTACATTAAAATTGAGAACTTGTATTTATTTAAAGAAATGCCAAAGAAAATGTAAAAGCAAGCTCCAAAGAGGATTACAACTTTTATATAATGAATAAAGAGCTACTACAAATATATATATATATTTTTAAGATAGACAAACTAGTTTAAAAAGAAGCAAATGACTTGAACAGGCATTTTATAAAAAAGAATATCCAAACAGCCAGTAAACATAGGAACTAATCATCAGGGACATGCAAATAAAAACCAAAATGAGATACCACTATATACCCATTAGAACATAGAACAATTACTATTTAAAAGTCTGACAGTACTAAATGTTGGAGAAGATGTGCAATGTAGAGAATTCTCATTTCCTGCTGATGAGGAACTTTCTGCTTTGGAAAGCAGTTTGGAATTCTATAGTAAAGCTGATGATAAGCACCCCTTAAGACTTAGCAATTTGACAAAACCTATTCCCTAGAGAAACTCTTTATGTGTAGAATTGGATAAATGTATAAGAGATATTCATGGCAGTATTATTTGTTGTAGCCCAAAACTGTAAGCAACTTAGCCATCAAAAAATGAAAAAAAAATTATATTATGGTATATCCATACTGTGGAATACTGTAATGAAAACTAACAAAGAATAGCTGTACACCACTACATTTATAACTACCTAACATATAATATACTTGCTTATTTGGTTTGTTGTTTGTCTTTAGAATGTAAACTTTATGAAAGCATAGACCATCTCTTTTGTTCACTGCTGAGTCTGTAGTTTCTGTAATAGCACCTAGTACACAGCAGTGTATAAAAGGCTCCCAAATGAATTAATCGAATGAAATGCTAATGTAGAGATTTGGTCTATGAAATCTCTGTATTGAATTCTTTGCATTGTTTATTGCTGGTCTATAGAAGTACAATTGATTTTTGTATATTGATCTTTGTATTTTATGCATTCCTTGGGACTGAAAATTTATACCTTTTGGAAAGATTTAATGAAGTTGAGTCACTAAGGAAAATTGCTGTTAACAGTAAAAGTGTTAAGAAAAACAATGAAAATCTAAAGGAACTGTGCCCTCAAATTGCTTCTTAAGGGACTAAGTTTTCACTTTAAATCAAAACAAATCATACTCTTTTGTGTTGTTTACATAGAATTTTAAGATTCTGCTTTCAAAGAAAAAGCCCTATTTGGTTCTACATCAAAAGACTGACAAGTGAATACATTGTGTATTTTAACATGAAATGTTCAGGATGTATCTATAACATTTTTTGTACAACTCCCTGCTTTGACTTTTTTTTCAATGAACTGATCTCAGCAGTCAGTCCCACAATGGTTTAGAGGCTTTTTCCATCCTAGAATTTTGCAGGAACAAAGAAATTATAGCCTAGAGCATTTTTTCCTAGACTTTGTTATGCAGCACTGGAATGAAAATTTAGATAACTGAGAAGCAACTTGAGCCTGGAATTCTTTTAGATCTTTTTAACAAGCTCTCCAATTTGAGAGCCATTGTCCAGAGTATTATTTGTACACATATATGTGAAGACTTGTGGTATTCAAAGTGTAAGTATTCAGGAAGATCATTTGGATGTGGAAAGAAGACATTGGCCCTCTTATGTTCTATCATTCTATTAATTTGTATTTGTTTAATTATTTATATATCAGTACAGTAGTACATGTAAATAGTTTATAAGTAAATATATTTTACAGACAGAATGGCAATCAAAACAAGTCGTTTACACACCAGAAACCTGTTTTTCTTCAATAGTCAAAGCAAAGTATAATGGAAGGAGAGTAGAGATGCCCAGTTTCATTTTCTACAGCTTAAAACTTTGCATTTATTTTTCTACTCTACTGCCAAAGACAAAGATTAAATAAGACTCATGAGTCTGATTATCCCTGATTAATATATATTAACTTTTCTTCAGGAAAATGACGTAGTTATATCTACTTGCATCTCCACTATACTTTGCTAGGAACTAAATAATAAATGGGAAAACTTGTTAATCCCATAAATTATCTTTATATTTGTCTTGCTTTAAATACAAAATATTTGTTTTTTAGGAAAAAAAACCCTGAAATGTACTTATTTTTCCTCCTGAAATAATTTACTTTTTATTTTAATCACTTAAATGCATCTTTACAACCTTAAGAAATAAAGTTATATGTAATAATCCCATTTCATCATTTTTTGCACAGCTAAGCAATATTTTTCATAATATGTTATAATGAGCTGTAAACAAAATTAGGAACTGTTGGGTGTTGATTTTCTTAAGTAATATTTTTACATTTAATATTAGAATAAAACCCTAAAGAGTGATATGGATTTCTTTGTTATTGTTTTTAATCTTACCATGATTAGTGAGACAGTCATTTGTTTTCTAGATTGATGACATTGTAAAAGCTGTTGGTAACTGCAGCTACAACCAACTAGTGGAGAAGATCATCTCTTGTAAGCAGTCAGACAATAGTGAGCTCGTTAGTGAAGGTGGGTGAGTGCTGCTAATACCTGATTTATTCTTGGAAAAATAATTTGTGTTATAATTTAGTAGCTTTTAACTGTCATAAATAAGACTTCTAAAAAATCCAAGTGATGCTCCTTGTAGGAATTATAAAAGAAATAATTATTCATAAAGATACCAGTGAAAGGTTTTTTTCTAGAACCCTTTTCACTTCTAAAATCAGGCTTGGATTCTACTAAAAGTCTTTGGAATCAGTTGTTAGCTTCGATATGGCCAATTACCCAGGAGTTATTGATAATTGCCTTTTTTTAAAAAAAAAGATTTTATTTATTTATTTGACACAGAGAGATCACAAGTAGGCAGAGAGGCAGGCAGAGAGAGAGGAGGAAGCAGACTCCTTACCAAGCAGAGAGCCCGATGCGGGCCTCAATCCCAGGATCCCAAGATCATGACCTGAGCTGAAGGCAGAGGCTTTAACCCACTGAGCCACCCAGGCGCCCGATAATTGCCTTTTTTAAAAAAAGATTATTATTTGGGAGTACCGAGTGAACTTTACAATTATCTTTACAATTTTACAATTATTGTATATAACTTTACAATTATTATAATTTTGCAATTATTGTAAAGTAACTTTACAATTACAATTGATTGAAGTATTATGTACTCAAGTATTTATTTTAGTAGAGCTCTGCCTTATGTTTCAGTACAATATAGTATATTAAAGCACCATTCTAAATGAAAGTATACCTCTGATTATTAGATTTCCTAATCCCTAACTAATGAAAATTGTTAAATTTATCTTCATAGAAGCAGTTTCACATTTTTTTCATCTGTGTTCTGGTCAATGAAGGGAAAATCTCATTTGTAATCAGAATGCTACCGGGATCCATAGTATTTAGATGTACCTTTCCTACAACCCACTTCACTTATAAATATGCACAAATACTTAGGTTGCTCTTCTCCTCTGTTTGAAGGGTAAACAAAAGAGAAATCACAAGAAGTAGGGGATGGACTTCATCATCTTCTCAGACAGTTCTTTTGCATGAGGCATAATAAAAGTTGATTATAATGACCACATTAAAAAAATAAGCCTAAGTGATTACAAGAGTATATAAGAACATATGAAAAGATATGTACATGAATCACATACTACATTAATCAGAACCCAAGTAATTATTCAGTTATCCATAAGTTTGAATGATTATTCAAGAAGCAGGTAGCAAGAAAAGAGGGTATTTTAGTGGAGACTTATCATAGGTTTTTACTTGCTTATACAGGGATACGGATCCCTGATTTGTATAATAGCTCTTTCACTGCAACTCAAGGCAACAAAGTTCAATTTTAGGGGAGAGAGGAGCAACAAAAGCTGTTAAAAATACTTTCAATTAACAAAATTCCATCCACTAGAACTTTTCATTCCTTACCCAAACTCTCATTACTATATATTCCTAAACAGACAGACTATAAAGAAAATTCCCATGTATAGATTCCAGCTTTCTCTGTAACTTCCAGTATGCTATCCAGTAGTAATTGAGGGAACGGTAGGATTTAGCAAGTGTTAACAGATAGTGATATTTGGGTGAACAGGCTTATAGGGTAGGAAGCTATAGCGAACACTTGGTAACAACATCTTCCCTAAGCCAGGCTGTAGTGTAACAAGTAATGTACTTAGGCAATATGCTAATTAAAAAAGTGAACAACAACAAAAATGCAGCCCCTTCATCACTTCTTCTTTTTTTTTTTTTAAAGATTTTACTTATTTATTTGACAGAGAGAAACACAGCTAGAGAGGGAACACAAGCAGGAGGAGTGAGAGAGGGAAAAGCAGGCTTCCCGCTGAGCAGGGAGCCCGATATGGGGCTTGATCCCAGGTCTCCAGGATCATGACCTGAGCTGAAGGTGTCGCTTAACCAACTGAGCCACCCAGGCGCTCCCCCTTCATCACTTCTTTCTCTCGACCTGATGTTGCAACTGTTATTACTATTTCTCTAACATTGATTCCCCAGGTAACAAAGAACTGTAACTAATTAATATAGTATTGATACCTTGAGAAGAATTCTTGATAAAAGAAGGAAGAAATCATCCTCTTTAGTACTATAGAATTTTGGGGGTAATATGTACCAGAATCAATTAACTCCTTGGTATATAAATTTTACATGGCAGAATTCTGCATATCAGATTTTTGTATCAAGGAATAATTTTATGTAGAATTCAGTACACTACAAATGCATAGTCTGTTTAAAATAATTATTCAGTTCCAGTGGTGTACTTGTATAGGCACTAAGAAATGGTATAGGAAAGAAAAGGCCACAATGGACATTTTTACTTAAAATATAGAAATTTAGCTTCCTCCCATTGTTTTCGTCCTCATATTTTCTTGGGTATAGTGTTCAGCTGAAGGAGTCTGCTTTCTCTTTCTGTTTGGCCCACACTGTAACTTTCCTTCTGAATCTATAAAATCCCAATTGGTAATATCCCAGAGGTGGTTTATTTCTAATCCTTTTTTATTAAAAAGTATTAAGCTTTAAACTCAGGTGATATCTACTTATTTTGATTCAAATATTCCATTTCCATAAGGTGCAATACAAGGTATATTTTTACTATCATTCTTTTTTGATGAAAAAGCAATATTTAGCTAAATAGAATTAGATATTCTTTTACCTTCTTTCAGATAATTTTTTTCTTTTGATGGCAATACCTTGTAAGTAAAATTATAGCACTTTTGCATGTACATAGAGTATGTATTATTTGCTACCTCTTTTGAGTGGCAGTACTTTTTTGAATCTAGTTATAATGATGGGTGTGGCATGGCAGCAAAAATCAGTAAGGAAAAAGAAATAACACAGTACCATCTGCCAGACTTTACTGGAGCTGGTCATTTAATTCCAGATGCTTTCTCAGGAATAACTTCTTCTTTAACAGTTATTCCTAAGTTAAAACAAATGCTAAAATAATTCCAGAATATTCATTTATCCAGATATTTATTGAGCCTTTATCATATACCATCAACAGTGAAGATTATAGTTTGAATTCATGTTATTTCTGATTAAATGACAATGGTTTTCTCTTCTTTTTCTTTCTTTTATTTTGAACACTGTCAAACCCATAAGAAAATTGGAACAATACAATGATTATATAGGCACTTTGCCTGAATTCAATTATTAATATATTAAGCTTTTGCTTTCTTTCTCTATAGACACACACATACACATACACACACATTTTCCTAAATCATGTAAGAATTAATTGCAAATATTATAGCACTTTAATATTAACATTAATGCTTCAACAGTTGTCTCCTAAAAATAAGAATTCCCCTATGTAGTCACAGTACAGTTATCTCAGGAAATTTAGCATCAGTACAATACTTTTATCTAATATACTGTTCATATTCTTAATTTTCCAATTGTCACAATAATGCCCCTTCTAACTTTGATGTTTTTTTCAATGTAGGCTCCAATCAAGAATCATTTAATTGTCATATCAATTTAGCTTCCTGTAATCTAGAACCAATCCCTAATCTTTTTTCTTTCTGTTTTTTTTTTTCTGATACTGACTTTTCTTAATTAGTCCAGGCCAATTTTTTTGTAGAATAGTCTTCAATTTGGACTCATTTGATTTTTTCCTCATGAGTAGAATAGGTCATATATTTTTGGCGGGAATACTACATAGGTGCTAGATCTTTTCTTTCCCAGTATATCACATCAGGTGGTACAAAATGTCTGATTATCCCATTATTGGTGATGTTGAGATATGATTAAGGTGGTATCTGCCAAATTTTTTTGTTGTAAAGATGTCCTTTGCCTTTTGTAAATAATTAGTAATCTCTGGTATCATGCTTTGAAACTGTGTGAATACCCTGTTCCCTAATAATCTTTTAGCCAGTACAATTGGCATTCATTGACTCTTGTCTGAATCAGCCATTACTATGGTTATGATAGTTCTACTATTCCTTCTATACTTATTAGTTGGCAGTCTTCTGTAAAATAAAAAGTGTTTTTTCCTCCTCCATTAAAAATTTTTTTATTAGTGTAGATGCATAGATTTTTTTTTTATTCAGTGTTATAATCCATTATTATCATGACTCCTTTTGAGGCTTTGAATTGTCTCAGATTTATCTAGTGAAATCCTCTCAGCCTAGATCCCATATTCTTTTAACATGTCTCCATTTCTTGAGTACTTCCTTATTTTGTGGCACAGTAGGGATATTTTGGTCCCTATTACATCTCTGGGATCAATACGAGCCCTTGTATTTCAAAGAAAATCTGGATATTTGTCATATTAAGAGGGATTGTTTTGTTGCATCCTCTTGGGAAAAAATATTAATATAATGTATTTGATTTTTGAAAATTGATAGGTGAAATTAAAAAGAAAATTGTTTAAAACTATTACAGTGACAAAGTTTTGATTGAGTTTAAATGTGAATGCAAATCTTAAGCAATGCCAAATCTAGCCAACTTTTAAAAATAAGCTAAGTTTCCTTTTTTCCTGTATCCTTTTTTTGTTTCCTTTTGCCTAATTTTAGTGCCTCTCTTTCTAGTTCAGTTCTTTAAGCACTTAGTACTTTTTGTTCTCTAATAACTCCTCAGTAATGAAGAAAGTAATTTGATAAATTTAGTGTTGAATTTCTGAAATTAAAAAATATTTTCAAACACACTAATGTCAAGAAAACAATTTTTAATTTATATTTGTTTAGTAACATAATTTTTTTATTACCATTATATTTTTACCTTACTTTAGTATCATTAATAACAGTATCTATGACATTAAAATTGAAATGTAAGGGGTGCCTGGGTGGCTCAGTTGCTTAAGCATCCGACTCTTGATCTCTGCTTAGGTCTTGATCTCGAGGTCATGATTTCAAGCCCTGTGTTGGCAGGTGGAGCCCACTTAAAATGAAGTTTAAGCTAAATGTTGCAAATAAACTGTCTTTTGAAGTAGGGCCGATAAGTAAACTGCTGTGTAACATTTATAACTGTTATTAAAATTTGTTTAATTAGTTATGAAAAGTTGAAACTAATTTAAGCTTTTGAATATTCCGTGAAAATCACAGGGGTCATTTTAAGAGTTGGTAAAAGAATTAGGAAACCTTATTCTCTGTAAGTCTAAATTAGGATATGTTTTGTGGCTTGGGAAAGATACAATTCAGTTTGCATTTATAATAATCAGCACTAAATTTTTAAACTTAATACCAAGAATTCTCCTGGACTCCAGTCTTCACTTTGCTGTAACTAGTTTTATGTCCTTGAGCAAGTCATGTATTCTCTCTTGAGCTGATACCCTGTTCTCTAGAAAGTAGTAGCTGAGAAAGACCTTTCTAGTGTAACATTTTTGAATTTCACACACATGAAATAATGTTGTGAATTCAGTAATCTCCACTCATTTTTTTAAAGATTTTATTTATTTATTTGACAGAGAGAGACACAGTGAGAGAGGTAACACTAGCAGGGGGGATGTGAGAGGGAGAAGCAGGCTTCCTACCAAGCAGGGAGCCCAACGCAGGGCTGGATCCCAGGGCCCCATGATCACGACCCAAGCCAAAGGCAAATGCCTAACGACTGAGCCACCCAATATCCCTCCACTCATTTTTGGGTATCTTTTTGAAAGGAATTTTTAGAGAGGATATTGTGTGAGTTGTGGGAGGGATATTTAGAAACTTCTTTCTGAAGGAAGCATTTAATAGCATGGATATTATGTAGATCAGTGATACTTCTCAGCATAGGTATAGTACTTAAAACTTGTATAGCAAGTGCTTTAGTATATAACTGATACATTCTATTCAGTAACTTAGTACTTAGCAAAGTAATGATAATAATTGAAGGGGGGAGCTCTTCTAAATGTATAAACGTAAGAAGTTACAAATGGGCTATAAAGTTCTTTTGGTAGGGACCTGTATAATTTTTTTGCACTTCCCCTCCAACCCTAACCAGTTCCTTGGAATAGTGTGATATATTGGTAGCTTTTTACAACCACTTTGCAGCTTGAAGTGCTATAGCTTGACACTAAGGGTGAGGGATAGAGAGAGAGTGGAATAAACCTATGTTTTCCAGCTGCCTCTGGTGCTACCAAGTTTATTTTCAATTTCTTATTGAAGTGTCAGTTTCTTAATGTAGATATGTCTTTCCTCCCTATATCTGTACCTCTCTGCTCACTCATATAACTTTTTAGAGCATTATGTTCCACCGTACCCCACTCCCGCCCCCATTGCTTCTGAGACATTCCTTATTAAAGGAAGGGAGCAAAAGGATGGAGGAGGAAAAAAAAGGAAAGAAGAAAAATACAGTGTTTCAAGCTATTTATACAGATTCTCATTATTCCTGGTAGTAACATTCTGTAAAGTTGCTGTGAACCTTGAATTCATGAATACTGACCTGCTCCTAGGGGAATCACAAGAGTAGGTTCCTATGAGCCTCTGGTCACAAGATTTTCATCAACTGATCAATATATAACCTTGTTTTATTTGTGTTTCTCTTTAGAGACCCCTTATTTAATATATATTGTTGATTCATTAACATTAAACTCATGGCCAACAGCACTATAATTCATGTCTGAATGAATCTGCAAAAATATGTGTTTTCTCTGTAGGGCACATCACAGCCCTTGACTCCTCAGTACTTCAGCAGTAGACTTGGGGGCCATTTCACATACCTGAAAAAGCATACCTCATAGACTGTGAAAAGTCTCTTTATAGTAGGAAAGCTGAAATAAGAAGGCAGAACAATGTCTTGCTTGACCTCAGTGGGGAATGTGTGCATTGAGTGACTCAAATTTTTGCCACTTTGCCCAGATCCAAGATTGACCCTGAAGCACAGCAAGTATTGATTTTGAATTTATAAATAAATCTTAGTTACTAGGCAAATTTGTAGATAAGAGAGTACACAAATAATGAAGATCAACTGTATATATATCTTTTAAATTAGACCCCAGAAAACTTCTTTATATTTCATTGTGTTTTGAAAACAAAAGACATCATGTTTGTCTCTGAACCTGATATATCTACATAATGAGTGGCATATGTGGAAGGACGTTAGGATAAAGATGGCATCAGTTATCCCACTGTTTTCTCTTTGGTCTCACACCTACTTTTAGTTTTTAGCTTGTTTATTCAGCCGAAACTGAACAGTTTGTGAACTGAGAATTACCTGGGTTCTTTGTTAACATCTTAAAGCAACTCAAGTTGTTAAACACCTTTCCATTGGGAAAGTAGCTGTTGACATCTTTAATTCCTGCCCACTTTTTAAATTCCTAACTCTTGCCTTCTTATTTGTTTTAATGGCTTTAGTTTTATTGTGTCTGTATCTTTTGATAGCTGCCTAAATCCTTTTTGGAAATAGGTGGAGTATAAGTAAATACATTTATTGTTAAAAAGAGTTTCATGTAAAAAAAAAAAGAATTTCATGTAACTGTTTCTTTAGGATGGAGAGTGTCTATAGACACATCTTTCATAGCAAATCTTCAGTTTGGAGTCATCATGTTATAGTAGTTAAAATCTTATTTTGATTGGCCTTTCTTCATATTTGGAACACAATGTAAATAGAAGAACTTTTAATTCTGAAGTTATTCTTCCATCTAATATTATGCATTGGTTCCATAGGCTTTGTAGCTGAGCAGTTTCTAAATAACACAGCCACTCAACTGACATACCACGGATTATGTGAACTAACTTCAACGGTTCAGGAAGGAGAACTTTGTGTGTTCTTTCGGAATAATCATTTTAGCACCATGACCAAATACAAGGTATGATATAGAAATAGCTATTTAATTGTTATTCTAAAAAAAGGAGCTGGATTTAGAGATGCTTTATGATCTACTTCAAAATAAAAAAATTCAGCATAATATTATTCATGCATTGGATTATGAAGGTAATTATTAAATACTTATTTAGGATGCAGTGGATTAGCAATTTAAGTTTTACTTCAAATCAGCATTTTGTTTTAAGTCTGAATTCCTTTTTCACAGATTACTTCATTAAAAAGTATTATTTCCTTTCTAAGAAAAAGAGGTAAAGAGAACTAGGATTACTAATGATGGATGGGTATATTTGAGGGGAAGTTAGAAGAAAGAATCAGGATTTGTCTTTATAATAGTGTTTACTGATATTAAAGCTATCAGTGTGACTTTAAATTTTCTTATGCCATTTGTGGCTTTGCCAAAAAAATCTTACTGATTCATCCTCTTTGTTATCTCTTCCTCATCTCTTCCATGTTGACAGCTGCTAAGCTGCTATCTTTTTTCTTTTTTTTTTAATTTTATTTATTTGACAGAGAGAAACACAGCCAGAGAGGGAACACAAGCAGGGAGAGTGAGAGAGGGAGAAGCAGGCTTCCCGCTGAGCAGGGAGCCCGATGTGGGACTCGATCCCAGGTCTCCAGGATCATGACTTGAGCCGAAGGCAGTCGCCTAACCAACTGAGCCACCCAGGTGCTCCTAAGCTGCTATCTTTTTGAGGAGTTTCTCAACTTACAGGGAGACTTCTATGGTAGAATACTGCTCTGATCTTGTCAGTAATATAGCAAAAATGCTCACTAACATTCAGTGTCTAGAGAATAAAAATGCAAGGTATTTTCTACTGTCCTCCTCTGCCAACACTATACTTCAGCTATATAGTCTGCCTACTCATTAATAATTATCTGTCTTTGTACACACATATGCTTACCATTTCTGCACTTTTACCATCATTTCTTACTCCTTAATTCCTGTTTGAAAAGATCTCACTCCTTTTAGCCTATCCACATTTCACCTAGCTTTTAAGAAGCATTTCAAATACTAACTCGCCAGTACAGCTACTCTTTTTCTCCTAAAACCAGTAGTTCTTAGCCAGGTTGTATGCTAGAACTACCTGGGAGCTTTTTTAAAAATACCAGTACCCAGAGCCCACCACCAGCTCAGTTAAATCAGAATGTCTAGAGGTAGGACCTAAGCATCTGTATTTTTTAAATGCTTCCCAGGTGATTTAAATGTGCAGTTGATGCTTCCCTTAGGGATGAGTACGTAGTTAATAGTTTTCTTTTCATGTAAATGTGCCTTCTTTCTCTAAATGAAAGTAAGTGCTTTGAAGTCAGAAATTGGGTCTTCATATTTCCTTCAATAATTTAATCAATGAGTTGCACAAAGCAGTGTAAAATAGTGATTTGTTTGCTTACATAAGAATACCCTAAGTACTGAGCAATATGTGGAATTGTTGAATCGCTATTGTACACCTGAAATAACACTGTATGTTAACTACACTGGAATTAAAATTTTAAAGAAATTTTAATTAAAATACTCTAAAGCCTTAGCTCTCCTCTTGTATTAGTTGTAGCAGGGGTTCATTTGTATTGCTCTGACATTTGAGGTTGATGTGTGCTAGGTGCTGGCCCGGAGTCATCCATATTTTTCAGAAATTTAAGACTCCAAAACCTTAAAAGCAGAATTATTGCCACATAGTGCATATTGCTGAGTTCTCTTGCTTTATGTGATGTCTTCAAGTCACACTTCAGTCATTTAATAAATACTATTAAGCATGATTATGTCAGATATCTACTAAGCATGATTATGTCTGAGTGCTCAGCCAGCTAACTACTAGGACTGCAAGTCTGAGCAAGGCAGCTTTGGTTCCTACCATTTAAGAACCCTTGAGTTTGGCAAGAAACATATGTTAAATAATTGTACCAATAGCTATTATTTCTATCGGGATACACTGTAAAGGGTACATAAACATGCTGTGAATGCTTTTATCAGGACTTGTAACCTAGCTGGGGATGTCAGGAAAGATTTCTTCGGCGGGCAACATTTAAACTGAGACCTGGGGGTGCCTAGGTGGCTGAGTCAGTTAAGCATTTGCCTTTGGCTGGGGTCATGATCACAGTGTCCTGGGGTCAGCCCCACATCAGGCTCCCTGCCCAGTGAGGGAGCCTGCTGTTTCCTCTCCCTCTGCCTGCCCCTCCCCTTGCTTGTGCTCTCTTGCTCTCTCAAATAAATAAAATATTTTTAAAATTTTTAAAAAAATAAACTGAAACTTGAAAAATGAATTTTTTTAGGAGTTTAGTCAGTTAGGAAAAAAAAAATAAGCAGATGGAACATGTGTGTGCAAAGGCCTAGAGAAGGGAAGGAACTTAATTCCTTAAGGAATGAAAAGAAGGCCTGTGTGGTTGAAGCATAGAAATTAAGAGGCATGGTGTAAGTCTAAAAAGATAGGTACCAGATCTTGTAGAGTCTTGAGTTAAGAGGAGAAACACATCTTGGTCCCTAGGGGTTCTTTTTGTTTTATTCTTTGTTTGTTTGTTTGTTTGTTTTGACTCAGCAGGGGTTTGATAGTTAATGGGAAAACAAGGTCTCTGCCTGTCATTGGTGATTGTTGTGCAACTTCCCCAGACTAAGCTGTTAATGTACTCCTTTCTCTCAAGGCCATATCCCTCACAAGAAATTTCTTTATCCTAGGTATTCCCAATGTTCCTTTGTGGTTGGAGAAGGGGTACCTCTCTTCAAGCACTTTCTTCCATGTGTCTGTTTCTGGATAAAGTATACATTTCTGTGAGATAATGGTAACTCAGAGAAGGGTACCTTCTGCTATTCTCTACTTCCATGTTTCTCTCAGTAAACCTTATTCTAAGGTTAAACAGTGTATCGAAGGTGTTCTGTTATCTCCCTGCCCCCATTAAGGTGCTTTGGACTTGTGGACAAATGTGGATGTGGACTTAGGAGACTATTGCAGGGGCCGAGTAAGATGTTATAGTGACTTGGACTAGGATGTTAAAGAAATGGAGAGTAGAAAGATTCCATAGAAATTTGGGAGGTATAATCTACGAAATTTGGTGATTAGTATGTAAAAACTAAGAAGGAATGGTTTCTGGGCTCTGAGCATGAAGAGCTGGATAAACGACAGTGCTCTTCATTGATACCGAGAACACTGAAGAGAAGACAACAAATAGCATGAAATCAGCCTTGGAACTGTTACAGCTGCTTCATTTCCAAGTGGAAATGTTGGGTAAATGGTTCAAGACTGGAGTAATTTTTGTGTATAAATGGTAATTTGGGGGAGAGGATGAGATTTACAAGGAAAATAAAGAATGGGGAGGAAAGAGAAGACTTAGGACAGAGATTTAAGGAGTGCCAAATATTTAAGAAATCAACTAAAGGGGTATGAACTAGCAAAGGAGACTGAGAAAGAAAAGAAGTGAAGGAAAAATCTAAAGAGTATGGTATCATGTAAGACAACAGGGAGAGAGTATTTCAAGAAGACTGGAGATCTCACTTGTTAAATGCTCTTGAGAAGATGAGAAAGATGAGTACACTGGCGGGGGGGGAACGCAACACGGATTTTGTTGGTATCTTTTAGAGAATGGTGGCAGCAGAAAAACTCAATTTGAGTTGGTTAGGAAATGATTGGGATGTCAGGAGCTAGAAACAGATGATAGTAAACTGAAACTGTGGGGGAGGCATAGACATATTGGCTCATAGCTGTAATAGAGTATGGAATCCAGAGGGGGTGTTTTGTTGTTTTTTAATATGAGAGATGTGATCATGTTTCAGTGTTGAAGGATTCAATATAGAGAGAAAGGTTGAAGATATAGGAGAGGAGATAATTGATGAGAGAATGCTCCTAAGAAGGTGAGAAAGGATAGAAATTTTCACAAGCAGAGGGGATTAACCCTTGATTGAAAAAGAGACCTTCATTGTAAAGGAAGGAAGGAATAGACTATGAGTACAGCTAATTGATAGATTTGATGGCAGGAAGTAGAGAAAGCTAATGTTTGAATGCTTCTAGTTTCTGTTATTATTTGGGAGGCAAGATCATTTACTAAGATTGAGTAGTTAAGTTTGATAACAGATTTGAAGGAGGTAGTATGAAATAGTTTTTACAGCATGTGGGAGAAAGTTCTAATTAGAGAAATTAAGGTAGTATTGAGGATGGTAATTATTATATGAATATACCTGTTGTGTGATTTTTCTGCAGAAATATTCATCAGGGTATCAGCATGGCAAAGGTAGCTAGCTTGTTATTCTAGATTTAGGACTTTGTTAAGTGGGTGCAATAAAGAATAGAAAACCAGAAGAGTTTAGAAACATCATTCTTCACTAAGGTAATCCTGTTTTATAGAAGGGATAAATGGGAACAGCTATTTTGGTGGTCAGTCACTAAGGGAAATGCTTAGTTTCCATTGTTTTTTTTTTTTTTTTTTTTTTT
>PITA01030962.1:0-15860 GCA_004023965.1 Spilogale gracilis
GAATTTCCCTTATAGCTAGTGACGCTGAACATTTTTTCATGTGTCTGTTAGCTATTTGTATGTCTTCTATGGAGAAATGCCTTCATGTCTCTTGCCCATTTTTTGATGAGTTCATCTTCTTAAAAAGAGGACTTTTAAAAGATAAGGAAGGATTCTACAACTCCACAACAACAAAAAAAAAACCTGATCAAAAAATCCTCAAAGGACTTGAATAGACATTTCTGCAAAGAGAGTACACAAATAGCCAACAAGCACATGAAAAGTTTGCCTTAACTACATAATAACCTTCAAAGCAAAAAGCTGTTTTTAAAAATTGCCCTACTGTGTTTAAGAAGAAGGAAGTTATCGATGGCCATTTCAGTCTCTTGGACCAGCATAACAGAAATTCACAGAGACAGAGATTAAAGAGTCTATTTAACCCTAACCTGCCCATGAGGGTAACTTTGATCCAAAAGAAGCTCACAAGCTGGGACTCAGCAGGACCAAGTAAGCCATGTAATGATTAGCCATCAAGGGAAGGAGAATTAACATGCTTTCTTGTTGGCACTGAGGCGTTGGTAGTGTCTTCCTCCTGAGAAGAGTTCCCAACAATAATTCTGCATGTTGAATGCCTCATTTACCCAACCATAAACCACAAGCTATAGCCCAGACTCTTTTCAGGTGCATCACTCAGGATCACACTGTGAGGACACAACCAGTAGCGTGGTTTCTAGCCAAGTTTTTTCCTCCAAACTCAGACATAAGATTTACCACTTCCTTTGAAAGAGCGTTAATCTTCCTCTCCCCTAATTTGGGGTCTAGAAATGTCTAAAAGTTACGGTTGTGATCTGTCTCAACTACTAACTTTCTCAATTGGGAAGGTCCAATTTTTAATGACAGGATTGGAGGTGTTACCTAGGACTTTTTGCTAGTTCTTTCACCTGTGATTCAATTCTCAAATTCTCCACTGTAATGACTGCCTCTAGAAGAAATATTCATAGTTGTCTGCTCTGAAAAGAATTCTCACAGAAGGCTAGTTATAAAGAAAACTAAAAGAATATCTCTTCTTTCAAGGCTCTGTAATAGGGTCGTTTCATAAGCGTATGAAACATTCTTCCCCATTCACCACGAGCAAACATCCCCATAAATGGCCCAATACCAGGGCTTAACAAAGACAAACAGATGATGATCTCATAATGTCATAGACTGAATATTTGTGGCTCCACCCACCCAAAATTCATGTTTGGTGCAAGTGAGAGAGTCCGTGTTGTGTGAATGGAGGTCTCAGTCTTTCAATTCCCTAGGAGCTTTATGTGGGGATCTACGGTCAGGCTAAGGAGACCAGGTGGAAGTGGCCCCTGCGTTATTTTGAAACTGGATCTGATTTGGTGTCTCTAGGAGGAGCTGCGAGGTACAGTGAGGTGGGCTCCAATAGATGCTGTTTCCAATCATTTGGTAAACTCTTCCCACAGGTTGGATGTGGAGGGGCTGACCCTACAAGATTTGTACAAAACTCTCATGCCAGCCTTTCTCCATGGAGTGGGGGGGTTGCAAATGCATTATAAAGAGTCTAGAGGTTATGCTGGGTCAAATCTGGAAGACGACAGCTCATATTCTATATATGTGGCTCTTGATCCTTCACGCCCAAGGTCTTGGAAGTCACAAGGTCAAGATTTTGAGCCCCCAGGCTTTTAATGTGTGGTTTATTTATCACTGTCCTTGCCTCCAGCTCTTTATCATTCCCTTTCAACAACTTGGGACTCCGTTTTGGGGCATTCCAGCCACTGTTTCTGTCTAGCTCCTACCTAACATGTCATGAAACCTAATCCCCAAAGTGATGGTATTTGCGGGTGGAACCTCTGGGAGGTGATTAGGTCACGAGAGTGGAGCCCTCACTAATGGTATTAGTGCCCTTAAAATGAAGAAGCAGGCTCTCACCAGCACCTTGATCTTGGACTTCCCAGTCTCTAGAACTATGATAAATAAATGTCTGTTGTTTATAGGTCACTCAGCCTATCATACTTTGCTATGTAGTAGCCCAAACTGACTTAGACATGTAGCATCCATCAAAAAAATTCAGCAATAATGGTTGGATTCTAGTCACAAAGTAAAAACAAATCCTTGTGTAATTGTTCAAAATAAACACTATGAAAATTCTAAATCCACTTTAGGGTCTGCCATAGTAATATGAATTAGGCTTCCTTATCTTTCCATCTTCCAATCATTGGTTTCATGCATAATCCCCGGTGGTTTTGGTTTTCTTAATGAATTTCTTTGCCCTTATGTTTATTATGTCCCTCCTTGTTTTCTTTGCTGTATTTGTTGGCCTTTTGTAATCCCTTATTTCCTAAGCTTATCTCTCGTGTTTTCTATCAAGTAATACCTGGAGCTGTACATAATTGTTTAGGCATTGCTGGCTGTGTTGCGTGAATATTCACCCAGTGCTTTCATGTTCCCTGCTCTAAATATTTTGGGATTACTCTCCTAATTTTGCCCCCAACCCAAATACTATATCTTTAAATTTCTAGACTCTCAACCTGCTGTTGCTTTCCATTTCCATTTCAATATAGTCAGAAAGGGTACTTTGTGTGATGCTAATTCAGGTCAGGAACTGTGGTCATGTGGGCTCTGTCCTCAGCGGGGAATCTGCTTGAGTCTGCTTCCCTCTGTTTCTACCTCTCCCTCCAGCACCTGCTCTTTCTCAATCTCTTTCTTTTGCAAATAAATAAATACATACACATACATACGTACATAAGTACAAAATTTTAAAAAGGCTAAAAGAAGAATGTCATGTGCGCAAGAGGCAGGATTTTGCAGTGGGGGCTAAAGAGTGTGCAGTAACTTGACTTTCACTTTTCTTATGAGAAATTTTCCAGAAAGAATTATCTTCATTGTGAAATAAGTTTAATAAATATCAATATTGTTCTGATTAGTAGCAGATATAAAATAGTATCAATAGGGGTTTTCCTTTAGATTTTATGAGCCTATACAAAGGGTCAATACCAATCCTTCGATGGGAAATTGCTTCACAGAAGCACCTGTGCAGTTGTCGAGTGATATAATGAGGTATGTGGCCTTGCCTCACCCAGCTTGGCTGGTGATGACCCTGTCCGGCAGGGCTTACCTCAGCTTGCCTTAGACTGAAAGACTCATAACAACTCTCCTTAAAAGATGACAGTTTGGCGGCGCCTGGGTGGCTCAGTTGGTTAAGCCACTGCCTTCGGCTCAGGTCATGATCCCGGAGACCCGGGATGGAGCCCCACATTGGGCTTCCTGCTCAGCGGGAAGCCTGCTTCTCGCTCTCTCACCCCCACCGCTTGTGTTCCCTCTCTAGCTGTGTTTCTCTCTGTCAAATAAATAAAATCTTTAAAAAAAAAGATGACAGTTTGACATGAGGAAGATGAGATTTGTTCTCTGATTCATGGAGCTTACAGGAAGGATCAATGAGAAGATATACAGATTTTTAATGATTTTATTTGTTTATTTGACAGAGAGAAGCACAGCTAGAGGGGGAACACAAGCAGGGGGAGGGAGGGAGGGAGAAGCAGGCTTCCCGCCAAGCAGGGAGCACGATGCGGGGCTCAATCCCCAGACTTCAGGTTCAGGACCTGAGCCAAAGGCAGATGCTCAACGACTGAGCCTCCCAGGCACCCTGATATACAGATTTTTTACTCAACTATAAGAAAGGATTTACCATTTTAATAGCTCTTTCATTCAACTAAGCTGGAAGAAAGACTGAAGTCTCTATTCTGTCATAGGAAATATTAAAAACTGTGGTTATTCAGTGGGTTGTTTCTGTGAGGTCCAGCCTGAGTCTGAGAGATTTGATAGTATGTGGTAAAGCAAAACCCAAACATGAGATGGGAATTGCACCTGCTAATTTTTAATTTAATAATTAAGAGTGCTGGCTCCGAAATAAAACATACTTGGTCCAAATACCAGCTCTGCTACTTTCTACCTGTCATGTACAGTTATAAGTGAGCTTTACTCAATGAAAGTTAGAAACTACATACATTGTTATTCTTATTTGAGTTGTGATGTTTAGTCATTTTTATTTAATTTAAATTTTTTTTTAAAGATTTTATTTATTTGACAGAGAGAAACACAGGCAGAGAGGGAACACAAGCAGGGGGAGTGAGAGAGGGAGAAGCAGGCTTCCTGCCGAGCAGGGAGCCCGATGTGGGACTCGATCCCGGGTCTCCGGGATCATGACCTGAGCCGAAGGCAGTCGCTTAACCAACTGAGCCACCCAGGCGCCCCTTAATTTAAGTTTTGATATGGTTGGATTTAGTTCTACAATTTAATTCTGTGTTTTTTGTTTGTTCCATCTGTTTTTTTTGTCCTCTGTTCTTCTTGCCTTATTTTGGGTTAGTTATACATTTGGCCAAATACTAAGCTGCAAATGCACAAGGTGAGACTTGGCTAGGTCTAGCAAATAACAGCTGGTGGGGGGGCCGTAGCTGAACAGACATTCAGAGGTCCCCCAGTGCTAGGAGACATAGGCATTAGGACCAGCCAGTGTTGCTCTCTCTGCAACACTGGTACAGGGGAAGGATAACTGGACCAGCCTGTTATCCTCCGGAGTCTGAGCAAGATGGTAAGTTTCGACGGCCCGGCCACCCCCCCTGAAACCAGGAAAGAAACCACACTGAGCCGGGAGTTGAGTCAGCCATGAAGGTGCAGCAATCTCAACTTTATTGTATCAGAGACACAGTTATATAGAGAGGAAAGGAGGGAGTAAAAGAAGTAAGAGGGGCCAATAGGAGCTCATTAGTGGCTATCACTAAGGCCTAAGGCAGATTTCAGTTCCCAGTCTCCCAGGCTCTGTGTCAGGATAGGGGCCTATATCAGTAGACACACATGGCCTAACACATCCTTTACCTCCCTCAGTGCTGTGCCTTGAGCACACGCCAGTGCCTAAAAGTCCTCTGCCTCTTGTTCCAGATACGTGGAGCTCAGGTTACTCTGGCATCCACTGCAGTAGTATAAATAAAATCTGTCTTACTGCCTTTAACTAGTGTTTGAGACCCTAGTTTGACAACTAGCTTTGTTTCTCTTTGACAACACCATACTGTAGATAAAAAAATTGAGAGGTTAAAAAAAAGGCAGGAAACTGTGACACATTCTGAATATATCATATGGGCAAGATCATGTTGATCAGCGACAGCTGTGTTTTCCATCACTGGCAGACCTCTGGAATCACACTTCTCTGCAGAGCCTCACAGAATCTTATCCTGCAAGTGGATGCCTTGGTGCTTGGGTCACCGTGTAGGACTCAGAGGCTTCTTTCTACAGCTCCCTTCCCTCTGGTACTTTGTCCGTCAAACGCTCACTGATTCAGCATCTCTTAAGTCTCCCAGACTCCAGATCTCCACACTGCAGTCTGGACTGTGCCCTCGAGCAAAGAGTGAGAGCACCTGGGGCTCCCCTCCTGCACTTCTCAAGTGAATAGTCTGGGCCATTATCCAATGACTGAAAGCAGGCTTGTGTCTTCTGGGCAGTTCTATAGTTGCTTCCAGTGAGAAGGTAAGGCCATCTTTTTGGAAGCAGAAGTCAACTCCTCTTGGAGTAGAGATGAGAAAATGGAATGGAAAATGGAAGTTTAGGCAACTCCTCCAAAATCACACAGCAGTTTACGTGCTGGAGCTGGGATTCAAACCCCAGGCAGTCTAATGTCAGAGCTGCTCACATACTTGCTGTGTGAAAAATGGCCTATAGACATGTAAGATGTTTGGTTCCATATCAAGAAGCATAGATTGTCCTTGATAAAGTCTGGCTATATTATTCTTAAAAACCCTGAAGCTTAGTTTCAATTAATTTGTATTACTCTCTCACCATTTAATAAATGCAGAGAGCATTTGTTTAAGTCCTATATTGCTTAAGTCCTGTTTTTTTGCATGAACAAAATAAATTCTTAGTCTGCTTTCTTTTGCCATTACATTCTACCTTTATTCATTAGAAATATAAAGCAAAACAAACAAAACAATCCAAGCAATCAGGCATGGATGGGGACTCCTTTCAATTTCTGAATTTCAAATCGCTAAGTACTGTGCAGTAACACCCCCATCTGGCCACGAAGGAGATTGCAGCAGAGTGAAGGCACAAGTTCCCGAATTGGAATGCAAATATCTTTAATAAAACCCTGCTCTTAATCTACCATCTAATTCTTAATTGCTTTTTAAGGATTTTATTGATTTCACAGAGAGGGGCACAAGGAGAGAGGAAACACAAGCAGGGGGAGTGAGCGAGGGAGAAACAGCAGGCTTCCTGTTGAGCAGGGAGCCCAATACGGGGCTCAATCCTAGGACACTGGGATCATGACCCAAGCAGAAGGCAGACGTCCAATGACTGAGCCACCCAGGTGCCCCTAATTCTTAATTCTTAATCTACCACCTAAATGTGCTCTTGTTTTCCATCTTATAAAAAATTATGATGAGACATTTTAAAGTCCATGCCTTTCATTGGTTTTAACCCATATACTTGAAAACAGTTTGCAGATGTCTCCAAAGAAGACATCCAAATGGCCAGTAGATATATGGAAAAGATGCTCAATATCACTCGGCCTCATGTGTATTTACAAATCAAAACCACAGTGATGTATTACCGCATACTGGTCAGAATGGCTAAAAGTAACAAGTCAGGAAACAACTGTTGGCGAGGATGTAGACAAAGGGGAACCTTCTTACACTGCTGGTGGGAATGCAAACTGGTCAGCCACTCTGGAACACAGTTTGGAGCTTCCTCAAAAAGTTGAAAATAGAGCTACCCTATGGCCCAGGAATTGTACAAGGCATTTACTCAAAGGAAACAAATGTAGGGCTCCGTAGGGGCATGCGCACTCCAATGTTTATATCAGCAATGTCCTCAAGAGCCAAACTAGGGAAAGAACCGAGACAGATGAATGGATAAAAAAGATGTGGTGTATATATTTACGATGGGATATTATTCAGCAGTGGGAAAAAAGAGAAAGAAATCTTACCATTTGCAAGGACATGAATGGAACTAGAGGGTATTATACTAAACAAAATAAGTCAATCAGAGAAAAAAAATACCATATGATTTGATTTCATTCATATGTGGAATTCCAAAAACAAAACAAAAGATCATAGGGGATGCGGGGAAGGGGGAAAATAATATTAGATGAAATCAGAAAGGGAGACAAACCATAAGAGACCCTTAACGACAAGAAATAAACAGGGTTGCTGGAAGGGAGGTGGGTGGTGGGATGGGGCAACTGGATGACGGGCATTAAGGAGGTCACATGATGGAATGAGCACTGGATGTTGTATGCAACTGATGAATCACTAAATTCTACCTCTGAAACCAATAATATGCTATACGTTAATTAATTGAATTTAAATTTAAAGAAAGGAAATAATTTGCCTCTTTTTTTAATCCCTAAAAGATATGTAAATTTCTTCCAAACTTCAGCTGTATCTACTAACACAAAGCATAATAGACACATTTCAGGTGTGCATTCAGTCTGATAAACCTAGGAGAGAGAACTAGGTTGTTCAGGTCATCCTTCCACCCCATTCTTGCCCCAGACCAAAACAAAACAAAACAAAACATCCCCACAAAACCTAGATAAGCGAACAAACATATTCCTTTCTATTGACCCTGGCCTTTCTGCTGTTCAGATTACCTGAGCAGCACCTGTTTAATCATTGCACATGTTCTCTGTAAATGAGCCTTTTGATAAAGTCTAACCTTAAAACAATTAAAAAGGAAAATGAGGAAATCAGGAAATGTTAAGTTAAATAGATTAAATCAAGGTTGCTTTATTCTTATTTTCCAACAAGCCCGAACTTCCTTTTTTTCCTTTGCTCTTTTTATAATTGGGGTATAATCAACATATATTATATTCCTTTCAAGGTATAGCATAATAACTTGATATTTGTATATGATGCAAAATTATAACAGTAAGTCTAGTTAATAATATCCATCATCACACATTTATAATTTTTTCTTGTGATGAGAACTTTTAAAAATCTCCTCTCTAAAAAACTTTCAAATATAGAATACAGAATGTAGTCACCATTTTGTATATTCCATTCCCATAACTTATTTATTTAATACTGTAAGTTTGTAACTCCTGACTCCCTTCATGCACTTCACCCACATCCACCCCCACCTCTTATCTGGAGACAGAAATCCATCACGATTGCCTATATATGAATAATTCCGAATAGGTTGTCAAGCTAATAAGATATTCAGGGTGGACTATACCCTCAATAAATTCCACAAATTTGCAATTCTTCAGGTAAGGCTGTAATTGGATGTGTCCAAATAAATTCATTTTTCTCTCCATCTCTTGAGAGCTGCTTCTTTGTTCTAATACTAGGGCGCTTTCAGGCTGGGAACCTATACTTTTTCGAACTCATAGTACAATGTTCGCTTTTATGATTTTTAACTGTTCTTTGGCCCTTGAAGTATACTATGATTCTAGATACAGTCTTACTCATGGTGAGCTTTGTCTTCAAATTAGGATAATTTATATTTCATTTCCTACATATCCTTTCAGATGTCAGGAGGAATCTTTTCCAAATACAAGTACGCCTAGCTATGGGGGTACATCCACAGAATACCCACAGAGGCCCACAAAAGAAAAAAACTGCCTACAAATTCATAACCAACCCTCTCCCAGAAATTTTAATAAACAGCAAAAGATATATCTAAAGAGTAACTAGAGTATTTTGGAGTTGTAATTTTGTGTGATTTGTAAATTACAAATTTTGATATTTTCCTATTAATATCTTTTCTCACTAAGCTATAACTTTGATCTTTAATTGGGCCCCTGAGAGGGCAGATGGAGAGAAGGAGACAGCAGGACTGGAGCAGGAGATTTATTTAGCAAATGGTTCTGGGATACCATCCCTGGATAGAATGGGAAGAAATGGAGATTGGACAGAAGAGTCGGCTTATAATATAGTCTCAACCAAATTCTCAGCTGACCCCATGAGAAACTCCGAAGCTGAATGGTCCTTAAGAATTGTCCCAAATCAGAGCAGGAGGGTCACATCTTTTTTTGTCCCTGGATTCAGCCTGCCAAAAGAAGGGAATGTGACCACCCTTGAATAAAGTGACTCTTGTCACCTATGAGATGACTTCCCAGGGCTGACAGTTGGGACTGGTGTCCTGGATGTGTGACTTGTAGAATGACACAGAGATCCATGCTTCCAAAGGCCTCACCCGTAGTTTAATATTCTGCTGCCTGTCTTAAAATCCTTCATTTAATTGCCACTCTTTCATGTGTTATCTTTTTCCCAAGGTGTCATTTGAGCTTAGCAGTAACCATGAATTCCATTGTCCTCAGTTACTGTTTTGCTTCATATTTCTCCACTATCTGCTACATGATGCCCATCGTTGGCATCCCATCCCAGTTCACTACTGGTCTACTGTTAACAGCCGCACCGTCATGTGTGCGATGGTATAACTGTGTCCCACTTAGCACCAGTAAGGGATGGTGGTTGGCTCATCTTATAAGTCACGTGGCAGAAGAACCAGCTCCAAAATCCAGTTCTAATATCTGCTTTCTTGTACCAGTTCTGGTACAAGTGCCCAGGTTGGGTTCCCTGGAAAGCAGACTCTCAAAGATTGGTGGTTAAGCAGTTTATCAGGGAGTGTTCTTGGGATTGCCACATGAGGAAGGAAAGGAAGCTCCCTTGGGCAGAGGGGGAACATGGGCTCTGACACAATCTCAAGAAGGCCTCCGCTAACCCTGTGGGGATGGGACTTCTGAAGCTGGATGGCCTTTCAGATTGTCCTTAAAGAGGAGAGACCGTTATTTGAATGCAGGCTGCTGGGAAGGGAGT
Organism: Spilogale gracilis; assembly: GCA_004023965.1. Classification (NCBI taxonomy): domain Eukaryota; kingdom Metazoa; phylum Chordata; class Mammalia; order Carnivora; family Mephitidae; genus Spilogale; species Spilogale gracilis. Next base: position 9,795 of record PITA01030962.1, read on the forward strand.
GTGACAGACATTAGAGACCTGAGATTGAGGGTGGTCTGCCAGTAGCACTCCCGGGGCAGAGGAAACCAGCCAAGGACTGATGGGAAACTGCGTGGTGGTTCCCAGCACTCCCTGAGAGCAGAATACGGGGGTTTTCACACATAATGTAATGTCGGTCAACACTGTATCCCAGAAACCTGTTATAGCGCTGGGCACATTCGGGTTCATAATTTTTTGAACTCATATTATCATATTGGGCTGTTGCTACCTTTATTACTTACTCATCACTTGATTCCATCATGGGTTAGAACTGTTCCCACAAGGTAGTGGCCGGGTTGCCATTTCAAAGCTTATTTGGAAAATTTACCTAATGTGGTTGAACAGTGCAAGACTGATTTCATAGATTAAGAGCCTTAACAAAGTTGGGAGCAAAATGCTATTAAAGATCACGTGCTGGTGTAGCTAATGCCCTAGAAAGTTCTGACATGGGTGACATTTGAGCAGTGTCTTTAAAAATGCATGTTTCCAGGGCGCCTGGGTGGCTCAGTTGGTTAAGTGACTGCCTTCGGCTCAGGTCATGATCCCGGAGACCCGGGATCGAGCCCCACATCAGGCTCCCTGCTCATCGGGAAGCCTGCTTTGCCCTCTCACTTCCCCTGCTTGTGTTCCCTCTCTGGCTGTGTGTCTCTCTGTCAAATAAAATCTTAAAAAAAAAATGCATGTTTCTTCCATATCCAGAAGCAGGGAAAACCTAGGCAGCAGGAAGAGGAGGACTTCTGGGCATACTAGATGTAGATATTCATTTCATCAGTGCCATTCAGAACTGCATTATAGATCTCTTCTTTCAATGCCTTATGAAATCTCTCTAAAGTCAGCATTTCACTGTGCAGAAGTCTGTCATCTCTAGAGTTCACTGTACCCTTTCTCTAGTCAAAAGCATTCATAAAAACCGAAGATCAGTCCAATGACATGACTTTGTTTATGCCTAATATTTCCGGGCTGTATAGTCCTTAACATCATCAGGAATAATACCTAACATTCCGTGATTTGACATATATAGCTGATAATGTGAAACTAGGTGCTCTGTAGTTTTCGATAAGTAACATGACATTAGTTTTCCTTTATGATGTTGTTTTATTTTTCTCAAAGGATTCTACTCAAGTTGACTTTTTTTCCAGACAGAAAAAATACTTGTCATATACTTCCCCTGGATTCACACTTGAGATCTTCAAAACCTGCTTTTATCAATTCAGAGCTCTCTTGCTCTCTGCAGCTCTCCCTGAGTTCTGAAAACAGGACTGAGACTTCCGTCGAGTCCACAAGAATAGCACCACCCGCGGGCGCTGGCAGAGAGGGACCACCAAGGATAGAGAGAAACGGAAAAAGCAAAATTGAAACTTGTTCCCGAGGCTGCCCTCCTCACCTTTCTCTCACTACCTTTTTTGAAATATTCTTGTAACTGAACTGAGTGTACTGGGAAGTTTTTTTTTAATTTTATTAAGGCTCTTTCAACTGCTAACTCCCATAAGAATGGTTGTTAAAAAGATGATGTTGCATTTGCTTGGAGAAAAATATGCAAGGGGCTCACTCCATAGACATTTTTAAGTTTTTGCTTAGGTCATGGATGTTTTTTTCAACTTGGAAAAAAATTAGCGATAGGTAAGTGACAGAGTATCCACAGGATGTCACTGCCAAGAACAGCTGCAAAGAAGGGGCCACAGTCAGGTCGGTAACACTAATGAAACGAGCAGAACCCGTTACAACACCTCTTTACTACATGGATTCAAATTCACAGCTGACACATCATGTTCCCTGAAATTCAACAACCATGTTCAATGAGCGCCTGTCAGCATATTCCTCCAAACTCTAAGGGGCTTCCTTCGAATTCCCTGTTCAAAGCCTTGTGCAAAGAAGAGGTTAAGCACCAGTAAGAAAGACTGTTGCTAGCAGTAGTTTTAGTTTTTTGTCGTCTTTGTCATCCTCTTTAACAACATGCAGTTTCTTCCCCGTATGGACGTGGCATTGTAACATGGGCCCTACACTCTGCCTATGGTACAAAGTTTATAAATACGATATACCGGTACAAAGTTGAAGCCATTAAAAAGAGCTTAATAACTACGAGGAGGTCATTAAATCTGGAGTGTCAATGGAGTCTAGAAAGAGATTTAGAAACAACACACAAACGCAAATGTAGTAAACATTTTACTTGGGAGCGGGGCACAAGGGGAGTTTTTCTGTGCTACTGAGGGCTCTTGGAGTTGCTTCAGGCTCACTTCCTCTCTGCTATTATCTTTAAATACTGGAGGGCATTGTGGGCGGCATCGCTCTGGGCGTTGCCACAGGAGATCCCGGAGCCGTGGCACACCGTGATGGGACTGGTGGAGAGCTCGGCCAGGCACTGATACTGTCCGTTGGCGCTCAGTTCTTCTGTAATGACATGTTCAAACATGATAGTTAATGCCAAGTGTACAGAAAGCAGATTATTTAAGAAAACAAACCTATGGCGTACCACTCCACTTCCTCCTCAGCTTCATCATTCTTTTCCAAACAGGAAACCAAAACTCAAGGGCTCAACTTGAGTAGTTCTCAAACACAGCTGGGCTTCATAATCACTTAAGGGAATTTCAAAGACATGCAGGTGCCTTGGACTCAGGGCAGCTTGCTCAGTCAGAAACACAGGGTTGGGGGGGCGGGGAGTCGCCAGAATCTTGCATTTTCTTTTGGAAGCTCCCATGGCGGTTCTAATGTGGCTAGTTGCAGTGCCTGCAAACTGAACCACAGCCAACTTTTTTTTTGTTTGTTTTAGAGAGGAGAAAACCATTGGCTAGAGCACCAACGAGGCTGTGTTTTTCACTATGAAATCTAGGGTCACTTTTGGGGAGACCTCTGATTAAGAAATCAATGGCTCCAGGCAAGTCCTCTCTTTTGCCTTCATGTTCTTTCATTCTGCATCTGTGCAGATAGTCTCCTTGTGAGCTGTATGTATGGGTTGGGGTGTTTCAAAAATAACAGATGTTCCTCTCATCAACTGAGGAATCACTGTCACTAAGGATGGTTAGACACAAGGGGTCGAGGCAGAAACAGGTAAGTTACAATTTGTTAGAAGTGGCCATGAGTCAATGTTATCTCAGGTAGAGTCAACATAATAGAAAACATCCAGATACAGTGGAGGGGTTTTAATGTGTGAAGAGGATTTTTAGTTCCAGCATTTTTTTTCTTTTAAACTTAGGTAAAATTCATATACTAACCATGTTAAAGTAACTATTCAGTAATATTTAGTACATTCACCTTGTTGGGCAACTGCCACCTCTATCTACTTCCAAAATATTCTCATCATTTCATTTTCCCAAGAAGCAGCACCATACACATTGAGAAGTTGCTCCCTATCTCCCCTTCCCTGAAGTCCCCTGAGAACCACCAATCTATGGAGTAAATTTTTCTGGATAGTTCATTTAAATGGTATCATATAATAGGACCCTTTTGTGTCTTGCTTTTCACTTGGTAGGCTTTTATAGCATGTACCAGAACTTCATTTCTTTCCATGGCCAAATATGTAATTGCACGGCTTTCAAGATGGCGGAAGGCATTTCGGGGAGTTCTCTGAAGTGAGCTCAATTCCAGCAAAAAAACACTACAGGACCACTATGAGCACCCATCAAATCAGCCTGAAATGTGATATTTCGCACTTCTGGATCACCACGGGAGACAAAGACCATCGGCAAAAAGGCAGAAACAAGTGAGAGCGACCGGAGCCTTACCCCCAGAGACAGGGGTGTGGGGGAGGAAGCCCGCAGAGCTGAACCATTGAAAGCAAATACCCCAACATGAAAGTGCTCTGTGTGTGGGGAATAACAGATTACCGTCTGATTCGGGATGAGACAGAACCGGGAACACAGTAGAGCCAGCGGTGCCAGAGTCTGTTTTTCCGCCGCAGCAGCGGGGAGACGGGGACCCGCAGGGACAGAGAGTGCCCTGTGAGGCGCAAAGTCAGTTTTTCTGCCATGGCAGCGGGGAGACGGAGATCCGCAAGGAGAGGAAGTGCCCCGCGGCTCCAGGGAACTTAGAGGGGCCGGGGTGTGGAGTCTATCCCCCCCACTGCTTAAGCCAGAGGAGCAGGGTTTTGCGGAGAGCAGGAGTGCCCTGGGCGGCAAGGGGGATCTCAGCAAGAGCAGGGGGAGTGGAGTCTATTTTTCCACTGCTTTCTCTCTCTCTCTTTTTTTTTCTTTCTTCTTTTCCCTTTGCCTCTGCTGCTTTTCCCTCCTGCTGCTCTCCACCCTGTGGGCCGGGCACAGACCCCCCAGGGAAGGCAATTTTGCAGACTTGCACGGGACCTGAGGAGCCGCAGGTCCCCTAGCACAAACAAGGTTGCGCAATCCAAAAGAAGTTGTGATTTTGAGGTGCGGGACTGAAGCGACCAGCGGGGGCGTGGGCAGAAATCAATCCAGCATCTGCACCTGCCTGCTGTGACAGGCTGCCAACCAGGAGGCAAAAAAGAGCATCTCTCTGTGTAGAGGCTCTCTCTGGGAGGGAGGTCTGGGCGCAGACATCTTGCTCTGACCTGACTTCCTCAGCAGCTGAAAAAGGAGGTAAAAGACCAAAGCTCCGCCGCCAGAACTGTAACCTGACAACCTGGTTACCATTGAGACCAGTCTCTAACAAGGGGGCGGAGAGACGCAGCCCAGGTAGAAGGACTGAAACAGCGCAGCACACCCTGCTCCCAGAAAGCAAGCCAGAAGCTCAAGAGAACAACACTCAAACTGTAACCCCAACATCGGGGGGAAAGGCAATTTATTAAACTCCGGGTACTGACTACAAGTACCAAAGCCCTACACTTTATTGATACAGTTTTCCACCTTATTTGCTTTTTTTTAAACTTTTTTCTATTTTTACTTTTAAAGTTTCCATTTTAAACTTAAAAATACATTCTCACGGTTTTTCTTCTTTCAATTTTTAACCCCCTTTTTATCACAACGTGATACTCAATACAACACCCCATAACATTTTTTTTACTTTTTTTTACCTTGAAATTTTTTCAAACACACTCCTGTATTTTCTGCTGTTGTTGCCTCTTGTTTCCCTGTTTGTTTTCTCTGTTTTTCCCTTTCTTCTCTCTTCTTTCCTTTATTCTCTCCTTTACATATACATGTAGTTACAAGCTTCAAGTCAATCCCACATCCCTATTCAATACTACCCCTATATACAACCAGTTCTAATCTCCCTATGTCTTTAGAAAGTGGCTTCCTCCAACAATAATACAAGACAAACTCGGGAGCATCTGAAATGCATTCCTTGCCCACAAGGAGTGTCTGCCCTCACCTTCCCACTCTAGTCTGTCAGTGTTTCTGTATAATTGTCTTTGCTTTTGTATTATATAAATACTGGTATTGGGGGTCATATAGGTTGGGCTTCGCTTTTTTATCTCTTCATTTACCCTTGATAGCCTTTTCTTTACCCTGTAACAGTTTTGTGCCATATAAATCTTACCACCGGGCCCCACTCTGGCAGGGGTTTTTTTTCTTGCTTCCTCTCTTCCGTTTTCTTTTTTCTTTCTCCTCCCTTTTTGGTGGTGAATTCTGGTTGCTTCAAAACATTCCAGCAACCAATCCACCTAGATAGTGGCTGATATATTTAGCTATACACCTTCTCAACCACTCCTCGCCACAATGACTCGGAGGAGGAACATCCAACAGAAGAACCCCGAGACTACAACCCCGACCACAGAATTACTGGAAATGAACATAAACAATATGACAGAAATGGAATTCAGGGCAGCAATCGTCCAAGCAATGGCTAATTTAGAAAAGAACATTAGTCTCAAAGTGGAAGCCACAGCAACAGAAGTGAAAGCTGAGGTTTGAAAAGCTATAGATGAGATGCAATCTAATTTAAATATGCTAACAGCCAGAGTAAGTGAAGCTGAAGATCGTATCAGTGATTTAGAAGACAGATGGATTAAGAAGGAGGAGCAAGAAAGTCTTGGAACAAACAGCTAAAATCCCATGAAAACAGAATAAGGGAAATAAATGATGCCATGAAACGCTCCGATATCAGAATTATTGGAATCCCCGAAGGAGTTAAGAGAGAGAG